>JBBYHO010434098.1:0-14766 GCA_038382025.1 Adansonia gregorii
TGCATTGACTGGTGTTGAAATCTTTGTGTGAGATGTGTTCGGTTAACCAAATAGAATAACTGGTTCAAAGCATAGTCTACTATGCAATTTTGATTAACTTTAATATGTCTTCACTAAGTGAAGGCTCAATCGTAAGACACCTTCATTTATATAATAGATTTTTAAAATTATTAAAATTTGGATTATTTTGAAAATAGTGAAGGATTGTTGGAAGATTTTCAAAACAATGTCAAAGGTCATGCCTTCAAATGTTGTTTCTTTTAATTATAAAGAGTGGTGCCTCTTGATTATTTATCAAGTAGTGTGACTATCCAAATAGACATGTATTTGGAAAAGTTATGTTCATATGAAGAGACATTCTTTTACTTATAAATAGAACCCCTCTTAGTTGGAAGACATAGAGAGAAAACTAGATAGAAAATTACAATAGAATTTTGGTAGTTTTGTCACATGCTGCTTAGTGCATAGTAAATTGATGTGGTCAATGCAAAATGCCGTTAATCGTAGGGCTTCATTTTATCCTCGAGGTTTATGCGACGGTAACCCTCTTACATACCTAATTAATGGTGTGGACGAATAAAACCTTAAAGAAAGTGACATTGCTACAAACCTTAAAACCTTCGTCAATTTTTCGTATTTTTCGATCCTCCACGTAGTAACAACGCATCCAACAGTTCTTTCTAAAAAATATTCATAGCAATTATGGTAAAATAGGGATAAAAAAATGTTACATCTTCAAGAAGAACCTAGAAAATTACAAAGAAAAGGAAAATCTATATATATATATATATATTCATATTTTTTTTAATCTCTGAATCATTCAAATTACCTATTTATTGAAAGAACCAAATCAAACGATATGCAATTTGGCAAATAAGATCCTCTTCATCTCCAATGGCCATCATCACAAGGAGAGCAACCTTCTTGTGCAATGTCAGTGATTTGAACTCCAGTATCATAAATAACTCCAGTTTTCCAGTCAGCTGGGAGCACATTCTTTGCCCATATCCACTTTCCATCGTACCCAGATGTTACCACAAATCTAAATTGCAAGGCACCATTTGGAACTCTGCTTGTATCCCATACTGCGCCATAGTTCCTGCTCATGAAGTTCCAGTTTGAAGACTCAACCTGGAATATGATATATACCATTATCAGTAACCAAACATCATCAGTTCAATGTTACGAATACAAAGCAAATAGTTTTTGCCTTCTTTTTAGGTTTAAATACTCTTTTGAGTTCAAGGGGAACCAACCTGAGCTACATCGATGGCTACTATCTCTGTTTGACCACCCTGGTACAGCAATTTGATTGCCAAGTAATTAGGTTTTTGGCTTGATTCTTCAACTCTAACAGCTAAGTTCTGGTTTTTGTATTCACAAGGTATCCTGTTTCAGTGTTTCACACAACCAGAGACAATAACAGATTCATCAGCATTATAGAAAATATAATATAGATGTCAATCAAAGTTAAAAATTACGTTGGAAAAAGGGCATTTAATGAAGATATTGGACCGTTATAGCCATCAATGTGCCTGCCCCACAGGGCCTTACTTTGTTGTATAGGGTGTTTGTAACAAGACCAAAACTTCCAAAAATATAATAATCATTCTTTTTTCATTATTTACTTTGGTATGATACTCTGATGAAAAATAAATGTTTTTAATTTATGCTTACCTTTTGTATTCCACGTCGACAATCCCAAGTTTCAAAATATCTTGGCCCATGCCTTTGTTAGCCATGGCCATGAAAGCTCTGCTGCTAAGAACAACGTCTGTTTGGTTATTGTGATTGAGATCAGTTAGTGTCACCCTAGTCCCTTCACTGCTGCACAGGGTTGAATTCTTGCACCTTATCTGCCAAAATATGTTAAAAAAAATCAAACTCAAATTTCCACTATAGAAAACAATAATAAATGTTAAAAATAAGAATTAAAATTGTTGTAGAATTATACAGACCTGAAAGCAGGCACCACAACCAGCTCCATCTTTGTAAAGAGGAGGAACACCAGCTGCAAGGTGTCCACCACTTAAGCCTAATGCCAAGGAACCATATCCACAAGCTCCAGCTGCAATATCAAACCCACAAACAAAAGGTTACCCACTAAATTTCTCGCAAAAATAAAATCTGGGTCTTTGGCAATTTCGTTTTTCAAGAAAGAAAAATACACTGGGTATTAATCAAAATTGATAGGAAAAAAAAGAACAAAAATGAATCAAGGAAATGTAAATAAGATGGAAGAAACATTGCAGCTGACCTGAAAGTGCAGAGACTTTGGAGAAATAAGCAGCCTTGGACTGGTGCACGCAGCGATCACAAGCTGTAGCAGAAGAAAAGAGAAGGAATAACAAGCAAAGAAAGAAAGCCATTTCAGTCGAGTTGAGTTTAGAGAAATGGTTAAGTGACAAAGGCAAAGAAATCAGTGTTTGATCAGTCTATTTATAGTGTGGCAAACGGGAAATGTTTATGTGGACTACAGGTCAGCATTTTCCAGAGAGCAAGGCATGGATCGGGATTCTTATGCTTGTTAAACAATCCTTTTCTTGAGGAAAGAGACAGGCATTTGCCCAAACGCGGAGAGGCAGAAACATGAAGTGAGAAATAAAATAAAATAAAAAGATTGATGGATTCACCGACCTTTGGCCAATGTCCAAACAGCTGTGCCTTTAAGAAATGAGAACATGATGACTTTTGTAGTTCTAAAATGATTAGCCTTTTTGGAGGGTTTTCTGACAGTGGGATTGATAGATATCTATGCGAGTGAAAGTTTATGGTGCAAAGTTTTGGCACTTTTAGTAGAAGCCTCATCTCAGTTACCATTCCCCACGCTTAAGCATTTTTGAGATTTTGTCCTATAAACTATTAATTAGTAAGCACTATTGATTAAATTATACAGCAAAAATGTGGATTTTTCCTTTTCAACATTTATAAACGTGGCTTAACATTTGCAAATATGGGCAAATTAAAAAGGGGAATCGTTGGAATGGTATATCATTCAACCCTTGAAATTTGGTAAAGATTTGTTTGATCAGAGTGGCCTAAACCCGTATGAACCCAAAAAACACAAGGAAAAAGAACAAAAAAAAGATTAAGAAGATAAGATTGAATGACGATGATGATGCCTTGTTAATCAGTGGAAAGATAAGAACAAATTCCAAGCGACCCCCACCTGCCAAAGCAAAGCTTATTTCCAATACTTAACAGCTATTGTGGGCTATACTCAAAAGAAACTTATTTGTTTTTTTTCTCTTAGGATTAAGCTTAATTTTTAACAAGCATTGGATTTGACTTCTTCCTAATCTAATTAATAATTCAGTTGATTCATTAAAACAGTATTATAAAAAATTAGTAATAAAAAATAAATACAGGCACAAGCCTACTTACTATTTGATTTTTTTCCCAATATAATAACACGATCCTAAGTCGAATGTTTTTGAGAATCATTTTCTTTTTTCATGAGGTCAAATTAAAACAATTTTCCTTAGCTAAATGTCCCAAAATTCTCCCCTTTTCTTCCCTGCTTTCAAAGCCATAAATTCAAGGACAATAGCCCCACTCTAGAAACAATGAGTTGGATCCACTGCCTATCTTTAAGGCTTTAACCGTTTATTACATCAATAACACGTACGAATTTGGCATTTCATAACTAGGGTCAATGGATCTCAAGTGGACACCGCTAGGAGGCAGACACTATTCAATTCAAAGCTATCAGATTCCAGCTGCCTGAAAACTTGATGCTTCATCCTTGTACCTTTTGAGGGTCAAAGTCAAGCAAAACTGCTCCTGGTTGCTCACATTGTCAATGCTCGCCTTGGATTTTCCTAGCAATAGAAAGTTTGGTTTAGACCATAACAGCTAGGACTACCATAGCCGAAAGTTTTTCCTTGCAAAATCTCCTATGATTATTTTTTTGCTTCATCTCTCAGCAATCAAACCAGCCGAGCCCCAACTTAGGATTTCTGACACAAACAAAAAATAATGGGACAAGCTCAAACTCATGAACACTAAATATCCCCATGTTTACACCATCATAAATCTAATCTCACTGATTGACTAATTATAGTGCCATTTTTAAGTTCACTTCGAGGGTAAGTCTTCGAACAGCCAACTGACAGTTCATGGCTACATGCATCATAAAATAAAATCAAATCAGGTATAGGAGAAATCAAGCTAGGTTTGCTGGCATTTTGGGGTCCCATGTGAAGGAAATCGCTGACCAAACAAAATACCATATTAACAGCCTAATTGCAAGATCTTTGAAACCCGTTTCTGGCTATATAACCTTCTTTGTTTTTTTTTTTCCTTCTATTGGTTGGTAATGACATGATTATTACTTAATCAATACATAAGCATAAAAAAATCGATTTTCAAAACATTTCGATACCAATATCATCAACTCATCTACAATACTAAACTATATACTGCAAGAAAGAAGATAATGCTTATTGATGGTGTGCAATGGCAACTACAAGTCAAAACACCAGTTAATGATTGTGGCCTTAACATACCTATATATATTTATATAATTGTAACGAAATTATGAATTTAAAGCATGATACTGCAATGAAAAGAATCTAAGAAAAAAATAGGAACAAAAAAAGGTGGGTGACAGCCCGTGAATACCCGTGATATTGTGGCTATCACTTAGCATTAGGTGAAACTACTAGTAATTTAGCTGAGGGAACCACCCACTTTCTCCGATGAAATGATTTACAATTTTGGTCATGACATTCATCTCGAAAAAAAATTCCTGAAATAATAAAGAAAATAGTTGTAATGACAGGAACAGCAAGGGAAGAAAGGAGGAAAGTGCAAAAGCAAACAGTGGAACATACTATGAGCGCAGAACAGATCTCGAGACAGCGGAATTCGAAGGCATGTTTTTCTTCCACCATATGTTGTGGTCAACATTGGGTTTAACGGTTAAACAAATGTTATCAAATTATATCAAAGATTATTAAAATCAAAATTATACTAAAGATTAATGGAATCATATTAAAGGTTATCAAATCATAAACTAGTGTTAATGTTCCTAATTTCTTTGAAAGATGTCATTTACGTAAAGTTCCAAACTTAGCGCACATTGTTTTTGTCATCTGCAAGTTCTTGATTTCGTTAATCAACTATGTGTTTTCGCTAAATGTGTAGAAAGATACGATTCAGTTTTGCTTGTCAGTTTACAGCATCAAGGCATGAACTCCGTACCACACAACATATAGGATATGAGAAATATCGTTATCCTCAAAATTCCACTCTTGGATTTCCCTAATTGGTCTTAACTAGCCTCAAAAGAATCCCATCCAAAATTGCCAACATAGATTCCGATGGAAGAAATTGCATGCTTCAGCTTTGAAATTCACAACCCCGAGTAAGGACGAGTTTCGTTTCTTCTGTATAAATAGCAATCCAACTTCCTTCCCTCAGTATTACTAGCAGTCACATATAAACCTTATTTTATTATTTTAAGATTTCCATCCACGACATATAGGGTAAGCAAGTATGATTCCAACTAAGAAACTTGTCAGAATGGGAAGAAAATGGCAGAAGATAACAGCCAGAGGATGGAAAGGAATTAGTTCAGCTAGGAGTAATAAAAGGATGGCTGCTGCAAATGATTCTAAAAAACCATCAGTTGTTGGTAAAGGCTGCTTTATTATCTGCACGATGGACGACAAACGCTTCTTGATTCCCTTGGCGTTTCTCAGCAGCAGTGTTTTCCGCTAACTCTTCAAGATGTCCGAAGGGGAGTTTGGACTGCCAAGTGATGGGCCTATAGCATTGCCATGTGATTCAGTTGTGATGAATTACATTGTCTCCCTTGTGAAAAGAGGATTAGCTAAGGATTTAGAGAAAGCTGTGCTGAATTCCCTTAATTCCTACCACTGTTCATCGCATGGTAATACATTTTTCCACGAAGGACATGCAGATCAAACGTCACTTGTTTGCAGATTCTAAGTTAACATATATAGTCTTGAAACTCGTAAGTGATTCTGGGGAAAAAGGAGAAAAGTATTCTGTAAATGCCTGACACTATTGTAGTGGTTATTTAGAGATGTTTCTCTGTAAAAAGAATAATTTGATTTCATAGATACATTGAAGTTATACCGGATGTCTCCGAAAATGACAGCAATGGCAGTTATGTAACGTTCAACAGTTTCTATGATCAAAATTTTTCAGGATTCACAACAGAAATTCTTAGCAGTAAAAAATTGCTTGCTGCTTAATTCATGACAAGGGAAGCTAGTTCATCTTTGCACCACTTAATGAACTTTGTACTTCCCTTGCAGTAATCCGTCACCCAAGAATATCAATATGTGATTGTTTTCAATTACGTCAAGAGCTGACTCTAAAATATTCTAAGATACTAGTTAAAACATCTTATTTAGGGTCAGCACAAAAGTGCTGACTTTAGGGTTTCGTTTACATTTTTTTTTGGGTGAATCAACTTGATTTGTTGAAGAAGAGGAGGAAACAAACAGTTGCAGCGACCAAATCTTCTTGCTTAATCACTTTATGAATTTTACTTGGGAAATCAAATTCTTTAATTCAGGGCTAAACCAAATGGCTGTTCATAGCACTTGCTTTGTGTTTCTTTAGCTAGCAATGGAAAGAAGCAACTGAAAATGCAGTGCCCTGGCCAACGAAGGAAAACTGAAGAAAAGGTCTAATAAAGAACGCTGCAGTGATGCAGTCTATAACCATACTTGAAAAAGAAAAAAAAAACTATATTATTTAGACTCAGATGTGAGTTTTGGGTACAGGTATATGTTTGACAAAATTATTTTAAATTTTTTTTTAATTTTCATATATTTAAAGGGTCATATCCTTGTATTCATGTTGGATAGGCATCTGGTGTTGGACATGTCTACTTCAACAAAAATGAAAAGTTGGGAGCAACATAATAAAAAATAACAGCATATCAGCAATGTAAACAAATCTGATAGGGGCTGTTTGTTCCACCGCGACAAAGCACACGGACTTTTACCTTGTATAGACTCCCAACAATTTCCTAGTTTATTGTCATTTAGGTAAAACTCCAAACCTAGCACACATTGTTTTAGCCATCCGAAGGTTTCTTGTTTACATAGTTTTATCCGCAGGATTTGAAAGAAGAAAAGGACAGTTTAATAAACCATGTGATTCGTTAAAATTTGATTCGGTTTTGCCTGTCAATTTGCAGCATCAAGGCATGCATGCCGTACATTATACAATATTCTATATGATACAAGAAATTTGATTATCCTCCAAAATTTAATCTTGGAATTCCCTAAGTGGTCCTAACTAACCTCGAAAGAGGCTCATGCAAAGCTGCAAACATGGATTCCAATAGAGGTAATTACATGCTTCAGCGTTGAAATTCACAACCCAGGTAAGGCCATCATAGCTAGTAGTTCTCATTCCTTCTGTATAAATAGCAGACTAACTTCCTTCGCCTCAGTATTACTAGCAATCACGTGCCGATGAACTGACATTTACTTAATCTAGGATTTTCATCCACAACAGAGGGAGTACGCAAGCATGATTCCCACAAAGAAACTTATCAGAATAGCAAGAAAGTGGCAGAAAATAACAGCCATTGGAAGGAAAAGAATTGCTTCAGCAGGGGTTAATAAAAAATTGGCTGCTGCAACTCATTCTAATAAATCATCGGTTGTTGATAAAGGCTGCTTTCTATCTATATAATGGATAAGAGACGTTTCCTGATTCCCTTGGCGTTTCTCAGCAACAGCATCTTCCACGAGCTCTTCAAGATGTCAGAGGAGGAGTTTGGACTGCCAAGCGATGGGCCTAAAATATTGCCATGTGATTCAGTTATGATGAGTTACGTTGTCTCCAGTGTGAAAAGAGGATTAGCCAAGGATTTGGAGAGAGCAGTGCTCGATTCCATTACTACCTATCGTTGTTCATCAGATAATCATGCCAATCAAGAACACGCGGATTAACAGTCACTTGTTTGCGGATTCTGAGTGAATAGGTTTTTGAAACTTGTAAACAATTCTGGTATATAATATAGAAAACACCATCTCTTTCTAGTTATGAATTATTCGAAGTATCAATACTGTGTTACCAAAAGATTTTTCCTGGTAAAATCCTAGGAACTTTGTAAAATGCAAATAGACATAATTGAGAACTAAAATCTGTTATTGCCTGTATCCTTGATGAACATGCAGTTCTTGCAACACATCAGGAAGTTAACTTCCGTTTTTCTCTAGGATGCAATTGAAAAACCAACTTTTGTTCTACAATGATATCCAGAGACTACAACCTTCATGATATTTTTCAAGCATCGCTAACTGTAATCTTTAGAAATTACCATTATCTATCTTAGCTTATGATAATGTTATACACATGGATGGCCAGTATAGAGGTCCGTTGTTATCCATTTCTGTTACCTTGAGACAGTTCTAACAACTTTGCAGTACCGAGAATAATACTTTGCATGTGTACTTATACCCTAACTAGAAGACCTACTGAAGACCGGCTGTTATGATACAAGAAGAGGGTGCCCAAGATGCTAGACAAAAAATATGTTCATCTGATTTGCGCCATCACTTAATCAAGATTACATTATTGTTTTGTTATAATTGTTTGGCAAAGTGAAGTGAGAGGTCTGACTAATATAATTGAAATGTTCCAATATCCACTCTGTTTCATGTGCAGAGGCAGAGCTCCAGTCTAACCCTCCTGCTAGCATGGAATATCTTCCTTTGTTAATTGTCCATGTTAATCTTTAAAATTCATAATTTGTGATATTTTAAGCGAGATGCAGTTCGTTGTCATCATTTTTTATTGCAAGTGAGATGCAGGGGCACCAGCAATTTTTTTTATTAATTTCAAGAAACAGAATTTCTAGCATATAATCTATCACGAGGACCCCAACTAAGTGATAGAGACATAGTAAATCAACGTACCAAGAAAAGAAACTTTCAAAGAATTTCTTCCTTGTTTTAAATCTCATAGGTTCCTCTTGTTTAGTTAAGGGTTTACATAGGTTATCACTCCACAGGAAAACCACAAGATCTTAAACTTGTCTAGGACTTAACTTTGTTTTTTTTTTTTAGCTGTTTTCTTCACTTGTTTCCAAGTAAATTGATCATTTCTAGAAACCAGCATAGCCGAAACTAAATTGGTTTTAACTAACATTGGTAAAAAAAGGGTTCTGGAATCTTGATCTAAATGTGGATCTGGCCTTGTTTAGAATCTTCTTTCATTTATATCAAATTAACGATTCTTGTGGTTGTGAGAGATGAATATGACCCTTCAGTACTTGTACACTTGCTATGTCTTTAAACTACAAGACAAAGAAATTAAAAGGAGCTCGCTGAAGCCCTATTAGTTGATTACGTCAATTCTGATAGAAATAATTATACCTTTTTTTAATTTTTTTCTTAGAGATTCACAGCAGAAGGAAAGTTACAAATAAAGTTGTTTTCGTTTTCACTCAGTCTATAAAGATCAAACAATGACTTCCCTTGTGCACCATAAAAATCCCATTTCAAACTCCTTGTTCTAACTTGATCTTTTTTCTTAGTCAGAAAGTAAGCATGATAAGCACAAACAAGCTCATCAGAATGGCAAGGAAGTGGAGGAAGATAGCTGTCATTGGAAGGAAACGAATTACTTCACTGAGGAGTACTAACCGAAAGATGGCTGATGCAGATAATTCTAATAGATCATCATCAATCGTGGATAAAGGCCATTTCGTTGTCTACACAACGGATAAGAAGCGTTTTGTGATTCCCTTGGCATATCTCAACAACAGTATTTTCCAGGAACTCTTCAAGATGTCTGAGGAGGAGTTTGGGTTGTCAAGCGATGGGCCTATAACATTCCCGTGTGATTCTGTCATCATGAGTTACATAGTCTTCTTGGTACAATGAGGATTAGCTAAAGATTTGGAGAAAGCAGTGCTCAATTCAATTACTGGTCATGGCTGCCCATCCTACAGTACATTTTTCCGTGAACAACATGCTGACCAATGGTCATTTGTTTGGGGAGTCTGAGTGCGTTAACCATGTAAAAACATTCTTCAATCTGCAAACCCCAAAAATGAAAGAAAAGAAACTTGTAAATGATCATTAAACTACTGTAGTATATGTCCGAAAGATGTTCCATTGACAATGCTAACTTCATGAAATGCAATAGACCTTTTTGATAACTAAAATGAGTTAATTTCACCCTTTATTACTGCCTACTATTTACTATTTCATGAATAGCTGCAAACACATATGAGAGTAAGCTATTAAAGCTCTTTCAACATCTCACATTTTTCATAGCAATCCAGTAAACATCAAATCTGCATTAAACTTTTAGTGGACATCCCTTGATAATATTTGTCAAGCATTAGTGATTGCAATTGGTAAAGAATGAAAATTAGTAACCTTATGTTGTCCCAATCACTTAGTAGAAAGAAGCAACTGAGTTGCAGTGCACTAGCCAAAGAAGGAAAATTGGTAAATAATGCATGAAGCATTGCAGTCTATCAACCATGCTTAGTAAATAATAGCTATGTTACTCGGACTCGGGTGTGACTATCGGACACGGATATGTTTAATTTTTTAAAAAGTTTTTCCATGTATTTGGAGGATCATATCCCCAAACTATATCCAAAATTGTGTTGGACACGGGTACTTCAAGAAAAATGAAGAGTTGGAGCAACATAGAGTAACAATATATCTACAATGTTACCAACTCAGATAGAGAGTGACCAAATGAATTAGAAGCAGAGAACCTTTCAATGCATGTTTTCTTTCCTTTTTTTTTTTTTCCTCCTTGTTCTGTTGGTTCCACATGTCCTTTTGTTGTTCAGTATCTTAATGTAACTAATTACAGTCTTACACTGAACCTTCCAAGGCAACAAAGTACATGGTCTTTGACCTTATATAGACTCCGACAGTCAGTTATCATAATTTCTTCAAGGAAGCCATTCAGGTAAAGTTCCAAGCCTAGCACAACTTCCTCTTGTCATCTACAAGTTTCTTGTTTTGACGTAGTTTTTATCCTCAGAGTTTGGATCCACAGCAAGACAAATTTTGGTTAAACCAATGTGATTTGGTTAAATTTGTTAAACATATGATTCAGTTGTTCTTCTAACCTGTCAATTTACAGCATCAAGGCATGAATTCCGTACTCACACGGTTTTCTATAGCAAATGAGAAATTTCATTAGCTTCCAAATTCCACTCTTGGAATTCCCCAGTTGGTGTTAACTGTTAACTAGCATTGAAATAATCTCTAGCAAAGTTGTAAAGATAGGTTCCAATTCAAGGAAATTAGATGCTTCAGCTTTGAAATTCACAATACAAGGTCCACCATAGCAAGGAGTCTTTGCTCCTCCTGTATAAATATCTGACGGACTTCCTTCCTTCATTATTACTAGCAATTACAACCACAACACGTAAGGAAGCAAGGATGATTACCCAAAAGAAGCTTATCAGAATGACAAGAAAGTGGCAGAAGATAGCAGCCATTGGAAGGAAAAGAATTGCTTCTGCAAGGACAAATAAAATGATGGCTTCTGCAAATCATTCTAATCAATCATCATCAGGAGTTGATAAAGGCTGCTTTGGTATCTATACAATTGATAAGAGACGTTTCATGATTCCCTTGGCGTTTCTCAGCAATAGCGTTTTTCATGAACTCTTCAAGATGTCCAAAGAGGAGTTCGGACTGCCAAGTGATGGGCCTATGACATTGCCATGCGATTTAGTTGTCCTGAATTACATTGTCTCCATTGTGAAACGAGGATTAGCCAAGGATTTGGAGAGAGCGGTGCTCGATTCCATTACTACATATCACTGCTCATCAGATACTTATTTCAATCAAGGACATGCAAATCAACAGTCAATTGTTTGTGGATTCTGAGTAAATTTAGCTTTTAATCTTGTAAATGATTATTCTATACAAAAACAACTTCTCCATCTAGGTGTAAATTATTCAAAGAATCATAGTGTATTAACAAAAGATATTTCATTTTCAGTTATATTGACTGTCTCTGTTCAGCACTTTCAATGCCTGAAAGTTAAATTCCTTATATCAAGTTTTGTTCTAAAATGATACCCAGACTTCCAGCAGCCTTGCATGAAATTTTGCTAGCATCAGTTACTATATCTTTAGGAGTTAATATGATCCATCACAGCTAACTATAATTTATGCTCATGGATAGGCAATGGAGGAAGATAGCATAATTCATGACTCAGGAGGGTCCATTTTAGTCCATGACAAGTAATTTGAGAACGTTTAATAATTTTGCACCACCAATAACACCCAGCAGGTGAACTTGTAACCTAACCAGAAGGCCTACCAACATCCGGCTGTTATGTATATGAAGAGGGTGCCCAAGATTCCAGAAAAAAAATATACTCAGCTGATTTTCACCATCAATCAATTTGATTCAATTTAAGCCCGATGCAGTTCGTTGTGATTATAGTTTATGGCAATTGAGATGCAGGGGAACCAATTATTTTTCTTAAGAGACAGAATTTTTTACATATTATAATCTTTGTTACTTGTACTCTGGATCAGTTTCAAATATCGGTATACTAGATTTTTCTGAGTTTTCTTTTTTGGAAGATTGTACCCCAAACCTATGTTTGAATATGTGTTGGACACAAGTTTTGGATATAGATATTCCATGAAAAATGAAGAGTCCAACTGACATATATTATAACAAGTGATAGGGACAACAAATAAAAGTACGAAGGAGAAATTTTCGAAGAATTTCTTGCTTATTTTAACTTTTCAAACGATTTCAACATAACTAGTTAACAGTTTGCGTTGTTCATCAAGCAAAAGTTGTTAACCTTATCTATGAATTTAATTTTTGGGGTTTTTTTTTGCACTTCATTCCAAGTAAATTGGTCATTTCTAGAAAGCACAACTGATGAAAGAAAATTGGTTTTCAGTTGACTTAGTAAACAAAACAAATGGATTAAACTACCAGACAAATTAGGCGAAGATCCCTCAAGGCCTGTTGGTTTTAACTAATATTAGCAGACTTTTATTGATTATTGCTTTGTTTAGATGATCGGTGAGAAGGGTTCACTGGCAGAACAACATGAATGGCACAATGGGGGAGTCCGGCCGATCATCCAAATGAAACATATGTTAGGTGCAGTTACTATTCATCACCTGGTGGTTTGCTTCAAGGGTGTTCACGTCGAGCCGGCAACTTGTTTCTGCATTAATTATTCTTGGTTGGGGTTTCTGTTTTAAAAGGCAATGTATGAATTTTAATTTTTTTGAAATTAAAAAAAATTATTTTAATAAAGATATATTAGGAAAAGCATAAATATGAAAAAGTAACTCTTAACAATTTTATCTATTTTATATAAATTTTAAAGGAATTCTATTCAAAATTGTAAATAAATCAAAAGCAAAAAGGTGAAGCTACTGAAAATTATAGTTTTCAAATAAATTCTTAAATTCTATCTTATTTGGGTAATAAGAAAAGAAGATTAATGAAAATAAGAAGAGAAAACTGACATTATCACAGTAAGTTACTATTTCTAATACATTAGAATTCATCGAATTAATTATTAATTATTGCATTTAACATAAAATATTAGTATAAGTAGTAAATTAATCTTATCAAATGCTCTAAGGACATATGAGGACAAAATCCTGACAAGAATTTCAACAAATAGGTTTTAACCAACATATGAGAACGTATTTAGTTGTAACTAACTTCTTGTCTCTTTAGTTTATATCAATGCGATGCATGAAACATTCTTGACTCCTAGAAGAATGGTAATAACTAACTGTACTTTTGCATAGAAATTCTCGACAGTAGGAAAACTACGAGGACTTTTTCGATCCTCGATCTTGTATGTGCATATATAGGTGAAGTACCAAATTGATTGCTTCCATCTATCAATAGAAATCAGAAAACCATTTCAGGGTTCTTTAGAAAAGACGTATTTATATTTATAAGGTAAAGAGTGCAACCAGGATGACCAGCAGCAGCAAGAAACTCAACAGAATAGCCAGGAGGTTGTAGGAAATGACTATCACGGGGAGGAAAAATATTTCCTTATTGGGGACATCCAATGTAGGCGGTGCTGATGAATTGTCGGTGGCTGAAAAAGGTCATTTTGTCATCTACACCACAGATCAGAAGCGCCATGTCGTGCCCTTGTCGTACTCAGCAATAATATATTTGTTGAACTCTTAAAGCTGTCTGAGGAGGAGTTTGTCTATCAAGTCATGATCCTATAACGCTGCCCTGCGATTCAGCCTTGTTTGAATACATAGTCGTCATTGTCCAACAAGGGTTGGATAAACACCTGGAGAAAGCTCTGCTAGGTCCATTTCTCCAAGTCATTACTCCTTTTGCACTTCTTTCCAGACGGGTCAAAAGTCCCTTGTTTGTGGATACTAAAAAAAATTACAGTTGAAAAATGTAAATGATCGAAGCTACCATAGTCTAACATAGAAGGTGTATGACTTTTATTCTAAAATGCTTAAACTATAATGAAACAGCAATTTTTTTTCAATATGGTGTTTGATAATTCCCTTTCAAATTCTCATGAACTCTGGCATCAGAGAGCTACAACTACGTTTGCTGAAGTCAAAGGTTATACATTGCAAGCTATGTCTGAACAAGGAAGCCCCAGCCCCTTTAAGATTGATAATTTTCTCACTTTAATTTGGCACCATGTTTAAACTTAGTAGTTGTTTCCTGATAGGTTTGGCAGAATCGTGATATTGCCTGGGTGAATTCTCCTTTACATATGCAAATGGACTTAACTGATATGATCAAGCTCCC
>JBBYHO010434648.1:3943-25526 GCA_038382025.1 Adansonia gregorii
TTTAGATTGGGCACCATAAATACATTCTCCTTATTTGAATAAATGATATTGATGCATTGGTTCCATAAGAAAAACTTCACTTCCCACCAGTTTTTAGAATTAAAGTTCATCTGCCAATTGTCATAAACACGGATTCACGTAATAATCTCTATTCTTTTTAGATTGGGCACCATAAATACATTCTCCTTATTTGAATAAATGATATTGATGCATTGGTTCCATAAGAAAAACTTTTTTTCTACCATTTTCAGAATTAATGCTCGTCCGTGGATTTTGACAAACATAGATTCACGCAATAATCTCCTTTCTTTTTATGATTGGTAGCATAAACACATTCTCCTAATTGGGATAAATGATATTGATGCTTTGATTTCATAAGAAAAACTTCTTTTTCCTCTATTTTTAGAATTAATGTTCATTCGCTAATTTGGACAAACATTAATTCACATAATAATATCCATTCCTTTCATGATTAGGCACCATAAACACATTCTCATCATTGGGATAAATGATTTTGATGCATTGGTTATATAAGAAAAACTTCTCTTTCTACTATTTTTGGAATTAATTTTCGTCCGTCGATTTAGAAAAACATGGATTTAAAAAATAATCTCTTTTCTTTACGTGATTGGGCATAATAAACACATTCTCCTCATGACGATAAATGATATTGATGCTTTGGTTTCATAGGAAAAACTTCTCTTTTCTTCGATTTTTAGAATTAATGTTCATCTGTCGATTTGGATAAATAAAGATTCACATAATACTGTCTTTTTTTTTCATGATTGGGCACCATAAACTTATTTTCCTTATTGGGATAAATGATATTTATGCTTTGGTTTCATAAGAAAAACTTTTTTTTCTACCATTTTTAAGATTAATGCTCGTTTGCCGATTTGGACAAACACAGATTCATAAATAATCTCCTTTCTTTTCATGATTGGGCACCATAAGCACATTTTCTCATTAGGATAAATGATATTGATGCTTTGGTTTAATAAGAATAACTTTTTTTCTACCATTTTTAGGATTAAAGTTCATCTTTCCATCGGAATAAATGCGGATTAACATAATAATTTGCTTTTTTTTATGATTGGGCACTACAAATTCATTCTTCTTATTGGGATAAATGGATTGATGCTTTGGTTTCATAAGAAAACCTTCACTTCCTAGTATTTTTAGAATCAAAGTTCATTTGTTGTGATAAGCACAGATTCACATAATAATCTTCTTCTTTTTCATGATTGGGCACTATAAATGCATTCTCCTCATTGGGATAAACAGCATTGATGCTTTGGTTTCATTAGAAAAACTTCTCTTTATACTATTTTTATAATTAATGTTCATCTTTCAATTGGGATAAATGTATATTCACTTAACAATCCATTTTCTTTTATTGAATGGGCCTAACAAATTCATTTGCCTTATTAGGATAAATGGATTGATGCTTTTGGTTTCAAAAGAAAAACTTCACTTCCCACCATTTTTTAGAATCAAAGTTAATTTGTCAATTGTGATAAACACGGATTCACATGATAATCTCAGTTCTTTTCATTATTGGGCACCACAAACATATTCTCCTCATTCGAATAAATGATATTGATGCTTTGGTTCCATAAGAAAAACTTTTCTTTCTACCATTTTTAGAATTAATATTCGTTCGTCGATTTCAACAAACACAAATTCATGTAATAATCTCAGTTCTTTTTATGATTGGGCACCATAAACAAATTCTCCTCATTGGGATAAATGATATTGATGCTTTGGTTTCATAAGAAAAACTTCTCTTTCCTCCATTTTTAGAATTAATGTTCATCCGCCGATTTGGACAAATATTGATTCACATAATAATCTCTATTCCTTTCATGATTAGGCACCATAAACATATTCTCATCACTGGGATAAATGATTTTGATGCATTGGTTTCCTAAGAAAAACTTCTCTTTCTACTATTTTTGGAATTAATTTTCGTTCGTTGATTTGGAGAAACACGATTCAAAAAATAATCTATTTTCTTTTTATGATTGGGCACAATAAACACATTCTCCTCACTAGGATAAATGATATTGATGCTTTGGTTTCATAGGAAAATCTTCTCTTTCTTCCTTTTTTAGAATTAATGTTCGTTCGTCGATTTGGATAAGTAAAGATTCACATAATAGTGTCCTTTTCTTTCATGATTGGGCACCATAAACTTATTTTCCTTATTAGGATAAATGATATTTATGCTAAAAAACTTCTTTTTCTACCATTTTTAAGATTAATGCTCGTTCGTCGATTTGGACACACATGGATTCACATAATAATCTTTTTTTCTTTTCATGATTGGAAACCATAAACACATTTTCCTTATTAGGATAAATGATATTGATGCTTTGGTTTATAAGAATAACTTTTTTCTACCATTTTTAGGATTAAGGTTCATCTTTTCATTGGGATAAATGCGGATTAACATAATAATTTGCTTTTTTTTTTTATGATTGGGCACTACAAATTCGTTCTCCTTATTGGGATAAATAGATTGATGCTTTAGTTTCATAAGAAAAAATTCACTTTCAGGCATTTTTTGAATCAAAGTTCATTTGTTGTAATAAGCACAGATTCACATAATAATCTCCTTTCTTTTCATAATTGGGCACTATAAACACATTCTCCTCATTAGGATAAATGGCATTGATGCTTTGGTTTCATTAGAAAAACTTCTTTTTATACTATTTTTAGAATTAATGTTCATCTTTCAATTGGGATAAAGTATACTCATTTAAGAATCCCCTTTCTTTTAATGAATGAGCCTAACAAATTCATTCGCCTCATTGAGATAAATGGATTGATGCTTTGGTTTCAAAAGAAAAACTTCACTTCCCACCACTTTTTAGAATCAAAGCTAATTGTCAATTGTGATAAACATCGATTCACATAATAATCTCAACTCTTTTCATTATTGGGCACCATAAACACATTCTCCTCATTCGGATAAATGATATTGATGCTTTGGTTTCATAAGAAAAACTTGTCTTTTTTCATTTTTAGAATTAATATTCATTAGTCAGTCTTGACAAACATAAATCACGCAATAATCTCCTATCTTTTCATGATTGGGCATAATAAATACATTCTCCTTATTAGGATAAATGACATTGATGCTTTGGTTTCATAAGAAAAACTTTTTTTCATCCACTTTTAGAATTAATATTCGTCCGTCGATTTGGACAAACATCGATTCACATAATAATCTCCATTCGTTCATGACTGGGTACCATAAACACATTCTCCTTATTAGGATAAATGATATTGATGCTTTGGTTTCATAAGAAAGACTTCTTATTCCACCATTTTTAGAATTAATGTTCATCGTCAATTTGGACAAACCTCGATTCACATAATAATCTCTATTCTTTCATGATTAGGCACCATAAACACATTCTCCTCATTTGGATAAATGATAGTGATCTTTCGTTTCATAAGAAAAACTTTTTATTCCACCATTTTTAGAATTAATATTTGTCTACTGATTTAAACAAACATCGATTCATATAATAACCTCCATTCTTTTCATGATTAGGCACCATAAACACATTCTCCTCATTGGGATAAATGATTTTGATACATTGGTTTCATAAGAAAATTTTCTCTTTCTACTATTTTTAGAATTAATTTTTATCCATCGATTGCGATAAACGTGGATTCAAATAAGAATCTCCTTTCTTTTATGATGGGCATAATAAACACATTTTCTTCACTAGGATAAATGAAATTAATGCTTTGGTTTCATAGGAAAAACTTTTCTTTCTGTCAGTTTTAGAATTAATGCTCGTCCGTCGATTTGGATAAACACAGATTCACATAATATTGTCCTTTCTTTTCATGATTGGGCACCATAAACTTATTTTCCTTATTAGGATAAATGAGATTGATGTTGTGGTTTCATAAGAAAAACTTCCCTTTCTACAATTTTTAGGATTAATACTTATCCTTTGATTTGGACAACACTGATTCAAATAATAATCTCCTTTTCTTTCATGATTGGGCACCATAAATACGTTTTTCTTATTGGGGTAAACGATATTGATGTTGGTTTCATAAGAATAACTTCTTTTTCTAACACTTTTGGAATTAAAGTTCATCTTTCCATTGGGATAAATGCAGATTAACAAAATAATTTGCTTTTTTTATGATTGGGCACCAAAATTCATTCTCCTAATTGGGATAAATGAATTGATGCTTTGATTTCATAAGAAAAACTTCACTTCCTATGATTTTTAAAATCAAAGTTCAATTGTTGTGATAAATATGGATTCACATAATAATCTCTTTTCTTTTCATGATTGGGCACCATAAACACATTCTCCTTATTGGGATAAATGATATTGATGCTTTGGTTTCATAAGAAAAACTTCTTATTCCACCATTTTTAGAATTAATGTTCGTCCGCTGATTTAGACAAACATCGATTCACAGAATAACCTCCATTCTTATCATGATTAGGCATCATAAACATATTCTTCTCATTAGGATAAATGATTTTGATGCATTGGTTTCATAAGAAAAACTTCTCTTTCTACTATTTTTAAAATTAATTTTTGTTCGTTGATTTGGACAAACATGGATTCAAATAATAATCTCCTTTCTTTTCATGATTGGGCACAATAAACACATTCTCCTCACTAGGATCAATGATAATGATGCTTTGGTTTCATAGGAAAAACTTCTCATTCTGCCATTTTTAGAATTAATGTTTGTTTGCGGACTTGGATAAACACATATTCAAGTAACATTGTCTTTTCTTTTCATGACTGGGCACCATAAACTTATTTTCTTATTGGCATAAATGACATTGATGCTTTGGTTTCATAAGAAAAACTTCCTTTTCTACATTTCTTAGGATTAGTGCTCATCCATCGATTTGGACAAACATTGATTCATATAATAATCTCCTTTCTTTTCATGATTGGGCACCACAAACATATTTTCCTCATTAGGATAAATGATATTGATGCTTTGGTTTCAAAAGAATAACTTCTTTTTTACCACTTTTGGAATTAAAGTGCATCTTTGCATTGGGATAAATGCGGATTAACTTAATAATTTACTTTTTTTGATTGGGCACCACAAATTCATTCTCCTCATTGGGGTAAATGAAATGATGCCTTGGTTTCATAAGAAAAACTTCACTTCCGACCATTTTTAGAATCAAAGCCCATTTGTTATCATAAACATGGATTCACATAACAATCTCTTTTCTTTTCATGATTGGGCACCATAAACGTATTCTCCACATTTGAGATAAATGATACTAATTCTTTAGTTTAATAAGAAAAACTTCTTTCTTCGTTATTTTTAGAATTAATGTTTGTTCCCCGATTTAGATAAACATCGATTCCCTGATTTGGATAAACATCAATTCACATAATAATCTTCATTCTTTTCATGATTGGGCACCATAAACACATTCTCCTTATTGGGATAAACCATATTGATGCTTTGATTTCCTAAGAAAAACTTCTTTTTCCATCATTTTTAGATTTAATGTTTGTTCGCTAATTTGGACAAACATCAATTCATATAATAATCTCTATTCTTTTCATGATTAGGCACTATAAACACATTCTCCTTATTGGGATAAATGATATTGATGCTTTGGTTTTCTAGGAAAAGCTTTTCTTTCTGCCATTTCTAGAATTAATGTGCCGATTTGGAAACATCGATTCACATAATAATCTTCATTCTTTTCATGATTGGGCACCATAAACACATTCTCCTTGCTAGGATAAATGATATTGATGCTTTAGTTTCATAAGAAAAACTTCTCTTTCTACCATTTTTAGAATTAATGTTTGTTCGCTGATTTGGATAAACATCGATTCACATAATAATCTCCATTCTTTCCATGATTGGGCACCATAAACACATTCTCCTTATTGGGATAAACCATATTGATGCTTTGGTTTCCTAAGAAATGCTTTTCTTGCCACTATTTTTAGAATTAATGTCCGTCCGCTGATTTGGACAAACATCGATTCACATAATAATCCCTATTCTTTTCATGATTGGGCACTATAAACAAATTCTCCTTATTGGGATAAATGATATTGATGCTTTCATTTCATAGGAAAAACTTTTCTTTTTGCCATTTCTAGAATTAATGTTTGTTTGCCAATCTAGACAAACATCGATTTATATAATAATCTTCATTCTTTTCATGATTGGGCACCATAAACATATTCTCCTTACTAGGATAAATGATATTGATGCTTTGGTTTCGTAAAAAAAAACTTCTATTTCTGCCATTTTTAGAATTAATGTTCATCCATCGAATTTGATAACATAGATTCATGTAATAGTGTCCCTTCATTTCATGATTGGGCAGCCTAAACATATTTTCCTTATTGGGATAAATGATTTTGATGTTTTGGTTTCGTAAGAAAAACTTCTCTTTCTGCCATTTTTAGGATTAATGTTCATCCATTGATTTGGACAAACAAGATTCACATAATAATCTCTTTTCTTTTCAAGATTGGGTGCCATAAACACATTTTCCTCATTATGATAAATGATATTGATGCTTAGGTTTCTTAAGAAAAACTTCTTTTTCTACCATTTTTAGAATTAAAGTTCGTCTTTCCATCGGGATAAATGCAGATTAACATAATAATATGCTTTTTTTATGATTAGGCACTACAAATTCATTCTCCTTATTGCGATAAATGAATTGATGCTTTGGTTTCATAAGAAAAACTTCACTTCTTACCATTTTTAGAATCAAAGTTCACTTGTTGTGCTAAGCACGGATTCACGCAATAATCAAAGTTTATTTTCAAAATTAGTGTTCGTCTGTTGATTTTGACAAACATGGATTCACGCAATGCAATAATCTCTTTTTTTTTCATGATTAAGCACTATAAATATATTCTCCTTATTGGTATAAATGACATTGATGCTTTGGTTTCTTAAGAAAAATTTCTCTTCCTACCATTTTTCGAATTAATATTCGTACGCCAATTCAGAAAAACATCGATTCACATAATAATCTTTATTGCATTCATGATTAGGCACCATAAACACATTCTCCTCATTGGGATAAATGATATTAATGCTTTGGTTTCATAAGAAAAAATTTTTGTTCCATTATTTTTGGAATTAAGGTTCGTCCACTGATTTTGACAAACATTGATTCAGAGAATAACCTATATTCTTTTCATGATTAGGCACCATAAACACATTCTCCTGATTGGGATAAATGATATTGATGCATTAGTTTCATAAGAGAAACTTCTCTTTTCGCTATTTTTTAAATTAATGTTCGTTCCCCAATTTGGATAAACATCGATTCATATAATAATTTTCATTCTTTTCATGATTGGGCACCATAAACAAATTTTCCTTATTGGGAAAAACCATATTGATGCTTTGGTTTCCTAAGAAAAACTTCTCTTTCCATCATTTTTATATTTAATGTTTGTCTGCTAATTTAAACAAACATTGATACACATAATAATCTCTATTCTTTTCATGATTAGGCACTATAAACACATTCTCCTTATTGGGATAAGTGATATTGATGCTTTCGTTTCATAGGAAAAGGTTCTCTTTTTGCCATTTCTAGAATTAACATGCCAATTTACACAAACATCGATTCACTTAATAATCTCCATTCTTTTCATGATTGGGCACCATAAACACATTCTCCTTGCTAGGATAAATGATATTGATGCTTTGGTTTCATAAGAAAAACTTCTTGTTCTGCCATTTTTAAAATTAATGTTTGTTCGCTAATTTGGATAAACATCGATTCACATAATAATCTCCATTCTTTTCATGATTGGGCACCATAAACACATTCTCCTTATTGGGATAAACCATATTGATGCTTTGGTTTCCTAAGAAATACTTCTCTTTCCACCGTTTTTAGAATTAATGTCCGTCCGCTGATTTGGACAAACATCGATTCACATAATAATCTCTATTCTTTTCGTGATTGGGCAACATAAACACATTCTGCTTATTGGGATAAATGATATTGATGCTTTCATTTCATAGGAAAAACATCTCTTTTTGCCATTTCTAGAATTAATGTTCCTTCGCCAATTCAGACAAACATCGATTCACATAATAATCTCTATTATTTTCATGATTGGGCACCATAAAGACATTCTCTTTGCTAGGATAAATGACATTGATGCTTTGGTTTCATAAGAAAAACTTCTCGTTCTATCATTTTTAGAATTAATGTTTGTTCGCTGATTTGGACAAACATCGATTCACATAATAATCTCCATTCTTTTCATGATTGGGCACCATAAACACATTCTCCTTATTAGGATAAACCATATTGATGCTTTGGTTTCCTAAGAAATACTTCTCTTTCTGCCATTTTTAGAATTAATGTCTGTCTGCTGATTTGGACAAACATCGATTCACATAATAATCTCTATTCTTTTTGTGATTAGGCAACATAAACACATTCTCCTTATTGGGATAAATGATATTGATGCTTTCATTTCATAGGAAAAACTTCTCTTTTTGCCATTTCTAGAATTAATGTTCGTTCGCCAATTCGGACAAACATCGATTCACATAATAATCTCCATTATTTTCATGATTGGGCACCATAAAGACATTCTCCTTGCTAGGATAAATGATATTGATGCTTTGGTTTCATAAGAAAAACTTTTCGTTCTGCCATTTTTAGAATTAATGTTTGTTCGCTGATTTGGATAAACATCGATTCACATAATAATCTCTATTCTTTTCATGATTGGGTACCATAAACGAATTCTCTTTATTGGGATAAACCATATTGATGCTTTGGTTTCCTAAGAAATACTTCTCTTTCCACCATTTTTAGAATTAATGTCCGTCCGTCAATTTGGACAAACATCGATTCACATAATAATCTCTATTCTTTTCATGATTAGGCATTATAAACACATTCTCCTTATCGGGATAAATGATATTGATGTTTTGGTTTCATAGGAAAAGCTTTTCTTTCTACCATTTCTAGAATTATTGTGCCGATTTAGACAAACATCGATTCACATAATAATCTCCATTATTTTCATGATTAGGCACCATAAACAAATTCTCCTTATTGGGATAAACCATATTGATGCTTTGGTTTCCTAAGAAATACTTTTTTTTCCACCACTTTTAGAATTAATGTCCGTCCGTTGATTTGGACAAACATCGATTCACATAATAATCTCTATTCTTTTCATGATTAGGCACTATAAACACATTCTCCTTATCGGGATAAATGATATTGATGCTTTGGTTTTATAGGAAAAGCTTTTCTTTCTACCATTTCTAGAATTAATGTGCCGATTTGGACAAACATCGATTCACATGATAATCTCCATTCTTTTCATGATTGGGCACCATAAACACATTCTCCTTGCTAGGATAAATGATGTTGATGCTTTGGTTTCATAGGAAAAACTTCCCTTTATGCCATTTTTAGAATTAATGCTTGTTTGTTGATTTGGATAAACATCGATTCACATAATAATCTCTATTCTTTTCACAATTGGACGCCATAAACACATTCTTTTTATTGGGATAAACCATATTGATGCTTTGGTTTCCTAAGAAATACTTCTCTTTCCACCATTTTTAGAATTAATGTTCGTCCGTTGATTTGGACAAACATCGATTCACATAATAATCTCTATTCTTTTCATGATTAGGCACCATAAACAAATTCTCCTTATTAGGATAAAAGATATTGATGCTTTCATTTCATAGGAAAAACTTCTCTTTTTGCCATTTCTAGAATTAATGTTCGTTCGCCAATTTAGACAAACATCAATTCACCTAATAATCTCTATTCTTTTCATGATTGGGCACCATAAACACATTCTCCTCACTAGGATAAATGATATTGATGCTTTGGTTTCGTAGAAAAAACTTCTATTTCTGCCATTTTTAGAATTAATCTTCATCCATCAAATTTGATAACATAGATTCATGTAATAGTGTCCCTTCATTTCATGATTGGGCAGCAAAAACATATTTTTCTTATTGGGATAAATGATTTTCATGCTTTGGTTTCATAAGAAAAACTTCTCTTTCTACCATTTTTAGGATTAATGTTCACCCGTCGATTTGGACAAACAAGATTCACATAATAATCTCCTTTCTTTTCATGATTTGGCACCATAAACACATTTTCCTTATTAAGATAAATGATATTGATGCTTAGGTTTCTTAAGAAAAACTTCTTTTTCTATCATTTTTAGAATTAAAGTTCATCTTTCCATTGGGATAAATGCAGATTAACATAATAATATGCTTTTTTTATGATTAGGCACTACAAATTCATTCTCCTTATTGGGATAAATGAATTGATGCTTTGGTTTCATAAGAAAAACTTCACTTCCTACCATTTTTAGAATCAAAGTTCACTTGTTTTGCTAAGCACGGATTCATGCAATAATTAAAGTTCATTTTCAAAAATAGTGTTCGTCTGTCAATTTTGACAAACATGGATTCACGCAATAATCTCTTTTTTTTCATGATTGAGCACCATAAACATATTTTCCTTATTGGGATAAATGATATTGATGCTTTGGTTTCATAAGAAAAATTTCTCTTTCTACCATTTTTAGAATTAATGTTCGTACGCTGATTCAAACAAACATCGATTTCACATAATAATCTTCATTCCATTCATGATTAGGCACCATAAACACATTCTCCTCATTGGGATAAATGATATTGATGCTTTGGTTTCATAAGAAAAAATTTTTGTTCCATCATTTTTAGAATTAATATTCGTCCGCTGATCTAGATAAACATCGATTCACAGTGTAACCTATATTCTTTTCATGATTAGGCACGACAAACACATTCTCCTCATTGTGATAAATGATATTAATGCTTCGATTTCATAAGAAAAACTTCTCCTTCTGCCATTTTTAGAATTAATGTTCATTCCCCGATTTGGATAAACATCGATTCACATAATAATCTCCATTCTTTTCATGATTGGGCACTATAAACACATTCTCCTTATTGGGATAAACCATATTGATGCTTTGGTTTCATAAGAAAAACTTCTCTTTCCATCATTTTTAGATTTAATGTTTGTTCGTTGATTTGGACAAACATCGATTCACAAAATAATCTCTATTCTTTTCATGATTAGGCACTATAAACACATTCTCCTTGTTGGGATAAATGATATTGATGCTTTGGTTTCATAGGAAAAGCTTCTTTTTCTGCCATTTCTAGAATTAATGTGCCGATTTAGGCAAACATCGATTCACATAATAATCTCCATTCTTTTCATGATTGGGCACCATAAACACATTCTCCTTGCTAGGATAAATGATATTGAAGCTGTGGTTTCATAAGAAAAACTTCTGTTTCTACCATTTTTAAAATTAATGTTTATTCGCTAATTTCGATAAACATCGATTCACATAATAATCTCCATTCTTTTGATGATTGGGCACCATAAACACATTCTCCTTATTGGAATAAACCATATTTATGCTTTGGTTTCCTAAGAAATACTTCTCTTTCCACCACTTTTAGAATTAATGTCTGTCCGCTGATTTGGACAAACATCCATTCAGATAATAATCTCTATTCTTTTCATGATTGGGCACCATAAACACATTCTCTTTATTGGGATAAATGATATTGATGCTTTCATTTCATAGGAAAAACTTTTTTTTTTGCCATTTCTAGAATTAATGTTCATTCACCAATTTGGACAAACATCGATTCATAAAATAATCTCCATTCTTTTCATGATTGGGCACCATAAACACATTCCCCTTACTAGGATAAACGATATTAATGCTTTGGTTTCGTAGAAAAAGCTTTTATTTCTTCCATTTTTAGAATTAATGTTCGTCCATCGAATTTGATAACATAGATTCATGTAATAGTATCCCTTCATTTCATGATTGGGCAGCATAAACGTATTTTCCTTATTGGGATAAATGATTTTAATGCTTTGGTTTCGTAAGAAAAACTTCTCTTTCTACTATTTTTAGGATTAACGTTTATCCGTCAATTTGGACAAACAAGATTCACATAATATTCTCCTTTCTTTTCATGATTGGGCGCCATAAAACATTTTTCTCATTAGGATAAATGATATTGATGCTTAGGTTTCTTAAGACAAACTTCCTTTTCTATCATTTTTAGAATTAAAGTTCGTATTTCCATTGGGATAAATGCAGATTAACATAATAATATGCTTTTTTTATGATTAGGCACTACAAATTCATTCTCCTCATTGGGATAAATGAATTGATGCTTTGGTTTCATAAGAAAAACTTCAGTTCCTACCATTTTTAGAATCAAAGTTCACTTATTGTGCTAAGCACGGATTCACACAATAATCAAAGTTCATTTTCAAAATTAGTGTTCATTAGTCGATTTTGACAAACATGGATTCACGTAATAATCTTTTTTTTTTATAGTTGAGCACCATAAACATATTCTCTTTATTGGGATAAATGATATTGATGCTTTGGTTTCATAAGACAAATTTCTCTTTCTATCATTTTTAGAATTAATGTTCGTACGCCGATTCGGACAAACATCAATTCACATAATAATCTTCATTTCACTCATGATTAGGCACCATAAACACATTCTCCTTATTGGGATAAATGATATTGATGCTTTGGTTTCATAAGAAAAAAATTTTATTCCATCATTTTTAGAATTAATGTTCGTCCACTGATTTGGACAAACATCGATTTATAGAATAACCTATATTCTTTTCTTGATAGGCACCATAAACACATTCTCCTCATTGGGATAAATGATATTGATGCTTCAGTTTCATAAGAAAAACTTCTCTTTTTGTCATTTTTAGAATTAATGTTCGTTCCCTGATTTGGATAAACTTCGATTCAGATAATAATCTTCATTTTTTTTCGTGATTGGGCACCATAAATGCATTCTTCTTATTAGGATAAAGCATATTGATGCTTTGGTTTCCTAAGAAAAACATCTCTTTCTATCATTTTTAGATTTAATGTTTGTCCGCTGATCTGGACAAACATCAATTCACATAATGATTTCTATTCTTTTCATGATTAGGCACTATAAACACATTCTCCTTGTTGGGATAAATGATATTGATGCTTTGGTTTCATAGGAAAAGCTTCTTTTTCTGCCATTTCTAGAATTAATGTGCCGATTTAGGCAAACATCGATTCACATAATAATCTCCATTCTTTTCATGATTGGGCACCATAAACACATTCTCCTTGCTAGGATAAATGATATTGATGCTTTGGTTTCATAAGAAAAACTTATATTTCTACACTTTTAAAATTAATGTTTATTCGTTGATTTCGATAAACATCGATTCACATAATAATCTCCATTCTTTTCATGATTGGGCATCATAAACACATTCTCCTCATTGGGATAAACTATATTTATGCTTTGGTTTCCTAAGAAATACTTCTTTTTCCACCATTTTTAGAATTAATGTATGTCCGCTGATTTGGACAAACATCAATTCACATAATAATCTCTATTCTTTTCATGATTGGGCACCATAAACACGTTCTCTTTATTGGGATAAATGATATTGATGCTTTTATTTCATAAGAAAAACTTCTCTTTTTGCCATTTCTAGAATTAATGTTCATTCGCCAATTTGGACAAACATCGATTCATATAATAATCTCCATTCTTTTCATGATTGGGCACCATAAAGAAATTCTCTTTACTAGGATAAATGATATTGATGCTTTAGTTTTGTAGAAAAAACTTCTATTTCTGCCATTTTTAGAATTAATGTTCGTCCATCAAATTTGATAACATAGATTCATGTAATAGTGTCCATTCATTTCATGATTGGGCAGCATAAACATATTTTTCTTATTGGGATAAATGATTTTAATGCTTTGGTTTCGTAAGAAAAACTTTTCTTTCTACTATTTTTAGGATTAACGTTTGTCCGTCAATTTGGACAAACAAGATTGACATAGTAGTCTCCTTTCTTTTCATGATTGGGCGCCATAAAACATTTTTCTCATTAGGATAAATGATATTGATGCTTAGGTTTCTTAAGAAAAACTTCTTTTTCTACCATTTTTAGAATTGAAGTTCATCTTTCCATTGGGATAAATGCGGATTAACATAATAATATGCTTTTTTTATGGTTAGGCACTACAAATTCATTCTCCTCATTGGGAAAAATGAACTGATACTTTGGTTTCATAAGAAAAACTTCAGTTCCTACCATTTTTAGAATCAAAGTTCACTTGTTGTGTTAAGCACGGATTCACGTAATAATTAAAGTTCATTTTCAAAATTAGTGTTCATCTGTCGATTTTGACAAACATGGATTCACGTAATAATCTCTTTTTTTTTCATGATTGAGGACCATGAACATATTCTCCTTATTGGGATAAATGTTATTGATGCTTTGGTTTCATAAGAAAAATTTCTCTTTCTATCATTTTTAGAATTAATGTTCGTACGCCGATTCGGACAAACACCGATTCACATAATAATCTTCATTTCATTCATGATTAGGCACCATAAACACATTCTCCTCATTAGGATAAATGATATTGATACTTTGGTTTCATAAGAAAAAAATTTTATTCCATCATTTTTAGAATTAATGTTCGTGCACCGATTTGGACAAACATCGATTCATAGAATAACCTATATTCTTTTCTTGATTAGGCACCACAAACACATTCTCCTCATTGGGATAAATGATATTGATGCTTCAATTTCATAAGAAAAAGTTCTTTTTCTGCCATTTTTAGAATTAATGTTCGTTCCCCGATTTAGATAAACATCGATTCAGATAATAATCTTTATTTTTTTCTTGATTGGGCACCATAAATGCATTCTTCTTATTGGGATAAAGCATATTGATGCTTTGGTTTCCTAAGAAAAACGTCTCTTTCCATCATTTTTAGATTTAATGTTTATCCGCTGATTTGGACAAACATCGATTCACATAATGATCTCTATTCTTTTAATGATTAGGCACTATAAACACATTCTCCTTGTTGGGATAAATGATATTGATGCTTTGGTTTCATAGGAAAAACTTCTCTTTCTACCATTTCTAGAATTAATATGCCGATTTGGACAAACATCAATTCACATAACAATCTCCATTCTTTTCATGATTGGGCACCATAAACACATTCTCCTTGCTAGGATAAATGACGGTGATGCTTTGGTTTCATAAGAAAAACTTCTCGTTCTGCCAATTTTAGAATTAATGTTTGTTCGCAGATTTGGATAAACATCGATTCACATAATAATCTCCATTTTTTTTCATGATTGGGCACTATAAACACATTCTCCTTGTTGGGATAAATTATATTAATGCTTTGGTTTCCTAAGAAATACTTCTTTTTGCACCATTTTTATAATTAATCTCCGTCCGCTGATTTGGATAAACATCGATTCACAAAATAATCTCTATTCTTTTCATGATTGGGCACCATAAACACATTCTCCTTATTGGGATAAATGTTATTGATGCTTTCATTTCATCAGAAAAAATTTTCTTTTTGCCATTTCTAGAATTAATGTTCATTTGTCAATTCAGACAAACATCGATTCATATAATAATATCCATTCTTTTCATGATTAGGCACCATAAACACATTCTCTTTACTAGGATAAATGATATTGGTGCTTTGGTTTCGTAGAAAAAACTTCTATTTCTGCCATTTAGAATTAATGTTCGTCCATCGCATTTAATAACATAGATTCATGTAATAGTGTCCCTTCATTTCATGATTGGGCAGCATAAACATATTTTCCTCATTGGAATAAATGATTTTGATGCTTTTGTTTCGTAAGAAAAACTTCTCTTTTTACCACTTTTAGGATTAATTTTCGTCCGTCGATTTGGACAACCAAGATTCACATAATAATCTCATTTCTTTTCGTGATTGGGCACCATAAACACATTTTCCTGATTGGGATAAATGATGTTGATGCTTTGGTTTCTTAAGAAAGTCTTTTTTTCTACTATTTTTAAAATTAAAGTTCGTCTTTCCATTGGGATAAATATGGATTAACATAATAATTTGCTTTTTTTATGATTAGGCACTACAAATTCATTCTCCTCATTGGGATAAATGAATTGATGCTTTGGTTTCATAAGAAAAACTTTACTTCCTATCATTTTTAGAATCAAAGTTCACTTGTTGTGATAAGCACGGATTCACACAATAATCAAAGTTGATTTTCAAATTTAATGTTCATCTGTCGATTTTGACAAACATGGATTCATGCAATAATCTCTTTTTTTTCATGATTGAGCACCATAAACATATTCTCCTTATTGGGATAAATGATATTGATGCTTTGGTTTCATAAGAAAAATTTCTCTTTTTACCATTTTTAGAATTAATGTTCATACGTCGATTCATACAAACATCGATTCACATAATAATCTTCACTCCACTCATGATTAGGCACCATACACATTCTCCTCATTGGGATAAATGATATTGATACTTTGGTTTCATAAGAAAAATTTTTTGTTCCATCACTTTTAGAATTAATGTTCATCTACTGATTTAGACAAATATCGTTTCACAGAATAACCTCCATTCTTTCCGTGATTAGGCACCATAAACACATTCTTCTCATTGGGATAAATGATATTGATGGTTCAGTTTCATAAGAAAAACTTCTCTTTCTGCCATTTTTAGAATTAATGTTCATTCCCCATTTTGGATAAACATCGATTTCGATAATCATCTTCATTTTTTTCATAATTGGGCACCATAAACACATTCTTCTTATTGGGATAAACCATATTGATGCGTTGGTTTCCTAAGAAAAAAGTTTTTTCCATCATTTTTAGATTTAATGTTTGTCTGCTAATTTGGACAAACATCGATTCACGTAATAATCTCTATTCTTTTCACGATTGGGCATCATAAACACATTCTTCTTGCTAGGATAAATGATATTGATGCTTTGGTTTCATAAGAAAAACTTCTTGTTCTGTCATTTTTAGAATTAATATTTGTTTGCTGATTTGGATAAACATCGATTCACATAATAATCTCTATTCTTTTCATGATTGGGCACCGTAAACACATTCTCCTTATTGGGATAAACCATATTGATGCTTTGGTTTCCTAAGGAATACTTCTTTTTCCACCATTTTTAGAATTAATGTCCATCCGCTGATTTGGACAAACATCGATTCACATAATAATCTCTATTCTTTTCATGATTGGGCACCATAAACACATTCCCCTTATTGGGGTAAATGATATTGATGCTTTCATTTTATAGGAAAAACTTCTTTTTTTACCATTTCTAGAATTAATGTTTGTTCACCAATTCGGACAAACATCGATTCATATAATAATCTCCATTTTTTTCATGATTGGGCACCATAAACACATTCTCCTTACTAGGATAAATGATATTGATGCTTTGGTTTTGTAGAAAAAACTTCTATTTCTGCCATTTTCAGAATTAATGTTTGTCCATCGAATTTGATAACATAGATTCATGTAATAGTATCGCTTCATTTCATGATTGGGCAGCATAAACATATTTTCTTTATTAGGATAAATGATTTTGATGCTTTGGTTTCATAAGAAAAACTTCTCTTTCTACCATTTTTAGGATTAATGTTTGTCCGTCATTTGGGCAAGCAAGATTCACATAATAATCTCCTTTCTTTTCATGATTGGGTGCCATAAACATATTTTCCTCGTTGGGATAAATGATATTGATGCTTTGGTTTGTTAAGAAAAACTTTTTTTCCACTATTTCTAAAATTAAGGTTCGTATTTCCATTGGGATAAATGCAGATTAACATAATAATTTGCTTTTTTATGATTAGGCACTACAAATTCATTCTCCTCGTTGGGATAAATGAATTGATACTTTGGTTTCATAAGAAAAACTTCACTTCCTACCATTTTTAGAATCAAAGTTCACTTGTTGTGATAACCACGGATTCACGCAATAATCAAAGTTCATTTTCAAAATTAGTGTTCGTCTGTCAATTTTGACAAACATGGATTAATGCAATAATCCTTTTTTTTCATGATTGAGCACCATAAACATATTCTCCTTATTGGGATAAATGATATTGATGCTTTGGTTTCATAAGAAAAATTTCTCTTTCTACCATTTTTAGAAATAATGTTCGTACGCCGACTCAGACAAACATCGATTCACATAATAATCTTCATTCCATTCATGATTAGGCACCCTAAACACATTCTCCTCATTGGGATAAATGATATTGATGCTTTGGTTTCATAAGAAAAAATTTTTGTTCCATCATTTTTAGAATTAATGTTCGTCCGTTGATTTGGACAAACATCGATTCACAAAATAACCTCTATTCTTTTTATGATTAGGCACCATAAACACATTCTCCTCATTGGGATAAATGATATTGATGCTTCAGTTTCATAAGAAAAACTTCTCTTTCTGCCATTTTTAGAATTAATGTTCGTTCCCTGATTTGGATAAACATCGATTCAGATAATAGTCTTCATTCTTTTCATGGTTAGGCACCATAAACACATTCTTCTTATTCGGATAAACCATATTGATGCTTTGGTTTCCTAAGAAAAACTTCTCTTTCCATCATTTTTAGATTTAATGCTTATCCGCTGATTTGGACCAACATCGATTCACATAATAATCTCTATTCTTTTCATGATTAGACACTATAAACACATTCTCCTTGTTAGGATAAATGATATCGATGCTTTGGTTTCATAGGAAAAGCTTCTCTTTTTGCCATTTCTAGAATTATTATGCCGATTTGGGCAAATATTGATTCACATAATAATCTCCATTCTTTTCACGATTGGGCGCCATAAACACATTCCCCTTACTAGGATAAATGATATTGATGCTTTGGTTTCATAAGAAAAACTCCTCGTTCTGCCATTTTTAGAATTAATGTTTGTTCGCTAATTTGGATAAACATCGATTCACATAATAATCTCCATTCTTTTCATGACTGGGCACCATAAACACATTCTCCTTATTGGGATAAACCATATTGATGCTTTGATTTCCTAAGGAATACTTCTCTTTCCATCATTTTTAGAATTAATGTCTGTCCACTGATTTGGGCAAACATTGATTCACATAATAATCTCTATTTTTTTCATGATTGGGCACCATAAGCACATTCCCTTTATTGGGGTAAATGATATTGATGCTTTCATTTTATAGGAAAAACTTTTCTTTTTGCCATTTCTAGAATTAATGTTCGTTCGCCAATTCAGACAAACATCGATTCATATAATAATATCCATTCTTTTCATGATTGGGCACCATAAACACATTCTCCTTACTAGGATAAATGATATTGATGCTTTGATTTCGTAGAGAAAACTTCTATTTTTGTCATTTTTAGAATTAATGTTTGTCCATCGAATTTGATAACATAGATTCATGTAATAGTGTCCCTTCATTTCATGATTGGGCAGCATAAACATATTTTCCTTATTGGGATAAATGATTTTAATGCTTTGGTTTCGTAAGAAAAACTTCTCTTTCTACTATTTTTAGGATTAACGTTTATCCGTCAATTTGGACAAACAAGATTCACATAATATTCTCCTTTCTTTTCATGATTGGGCGCCATAAAACATTTTTCTCATTAGGATAAATGATATTGATGCTTAGGTTTCTTAAGAAAAACTTCCTTTTCTACCATTTTTAGAATTAAAGTTCGTCTTTCCATTGGGATAAATGCAGATTAACATAATAATGTGCTTTTTTTATGATTAGGCACTACAAATTCATTCTCTTCATTGGGGAAAATGAATTGATGCTTTGGTTTCATAAGAAAAACTTCAGTTCCTACCATTTTTAGAATCAAAGTTCACTTGTTATGCTAAGCACGGATTCACGCAATAATCAAAGTTCATTTTCAAAATTAGTGTTCATCTGTCGATTTTGACAAGCATGGATTCACGTAATAATCTCTCTTTTTTCATGATTGAGCACCATAAACATATTCTACTTATTGGGATAAATGATATTGATGCTTTGGTTTCATAAGAAAAATTTCTCTTTCTATCATTTTTAGAATTAATATTCGTACGCCGATTCGGACAAACACCGATTCACATAATAATCTTCATTTCATTCATGATTAGGCACCATAAACACATTCTGCTCATTGGGATAAATGATATTGATGCTTTGGTTTCATAAGAAAAAAATGTTATTCCATAATTTTTAGAATTAATGTTCGTCCACTGATTTGGACAAACATCAATTCATAGAATAACCTATATTCTTTTCTTGATTAGGCACCATAAACACATTCTCTTTATTGGGATAAATGATATTGATGCTTCGATTTCATAAGAAAAACTTCTCTTTCTGCCATTTTTAGAATTAAGGTTTATTCCTCGATTTGGATAAACATCGATTCAGATAATAATCTTCATTTTTTTCATGATTGGGCACCATAAGCGCAATCTTCTTATTAGGATAAAGCATATTGATGCTTTGATTTCCTAAGAACAACATCTCTTTCCATCATTTTTAGATTCAATGTTTGTTCGCTGATTTGGACAAACATCGATTCACATTATGATCTCTATTCTTTTCATGATTAGGCACTATAAACACATTCTTCTTGTTGGGATAAATGATATTGATGCTTTGGTTTTATAGAAAAAGCTTCTCTTTCTACCAGTGCTAGAATTAATGTGCTGATTTGGACAAACATCGATTCACATAATAATCTCCATTCTTTTCATGATTGGGCACCAGAAACACATTTTCCTTGCTAGGATAAATGATGGTGATGCTTTGGTTTCTTAAAAAAAACTTCTCGTTCTGCCAATTTTAGAATTAATATTTGTTTGCAGATTTGGATAAACATCGATTCACATAATAATCTCTATTTTTTTCATGATTGGGCACTATAAACACATTTTCCTTATTGGGATAAACTATATTAATGCTTTGGTTTCCTAAGAAATACTTCTCTTTCCATCATTTTTATAATTAATCTCTGTCCGTTGATTTGGACAAACATCGATTCACATAATAATCTCTATTCTTTTCATGATTGGGCACCATAAACACATTATTCATATTGGGATAAATGTTATTGATGCTTTTATTTCATCAGAAAAATTTTCTTTTTGCCATTTCTAGAATTAATGTTCATTCGTCAATTCGGACAAACATCGATTCATATAATAATATCCATTTTTTTCATGATTAGGCACCATAAACACATTCTCTTTACTAGGATAAATGATATTGATGCTTTGGTTTCGTAGAAAAAACTTTTATTTCTGCCATTTTTAGAATTAATGTTTGTCCATCGAATTTGATAACATAGATTCATGTAATAGTGTCGCTTCATTTCATGATTGGGCAGCATAAACATATTTTCCTTATTGGAATAAATGATTTTGATGCTTTGGTTTCGTAAGAAAAACTTCTCTTTCTACCATTTTTAGGATTAATGTTCGTCTGTCGATTTGGACAAGCAAGATTCACATAATAATCTGCTTTCTTTTCATGATTGGGCGCCATAAACACATTTTCCTCATTGGGATAAATGATATCTATGCTTTGGTTTCTTAAGAAAAACTTTTTT
>JBBYHO010435088.1:0-163785 GCA_038382025.1 Adansonia gregorii
CAAAATTTTAATTTATCAAAATTTTGAGAAATCAATTCACCCCCTCTTGATTTCATTCACCACCTAAAGGTCTAACACTAATGATTATTCAAAAAATAAAACAATCCTAAAAATCATGTCAAACAAAAGATTAGATGACAAGATGGCAAAAGGGTCATGCTTAAATAATGATCGAAGATTGAAAGAACCGAGAACCTAGAAAGACATGGCTAGTTATTGGCCTAACTCCCTATACTATCCCTAGTGGAGTCGCCAAGCTGTTGCAGTGTACTCCAAGGTGGAACCTCATGGATCTATGGGTGCGTACGACTTAAAATATTTTCTTGACGTGGAAATGTCTTCTTGATTGGGACCATTCTTTGGCGATGTGATAAGAATGAGAATGTACAGATTCTTGACTTATGGTATAGTGAAAAGGATATTAAGACGAATCGTTCATCTTATTGGTCTCGGATGACCATCACGAAATGCCAACGCTTGGAGTTAGCACCGATCATTTAGGGCTAGGCATGATTGGATGCCTATTGGAACCTATGTTTTGAGTTATGAAACTCAAAGCATCGATCTCATGGTCTACATAATGCAAAGATTCATCATTTAGATTCGAGTGTTGGTTATGCATGATGAGGTACGAACCTCTTCGTGATGCGTAAAATCGATATTGTACTAGCTATGTCTTTTTTGATTTTGATTCTTTTGATCTTAACTTGTCATTATTTCGATATGACCCCTTTTAATACATGTAGAATTAATCCAGGTTTTGATGAAAAAGATTTAACCTCATATACGCCCTAGAGAGATGGGGAATATAGAGATTTTTGATAAAAATGATCTCTAGATTTTATTTTAAAAATAGAATGTTCCACTTTAGGCACTGGAGGGATACCCATATGAAACATTACCTTTAATTTCATTTGAAACAATTTGAAAACAAGAATGCAAATAATCATCACAAAGAAATCATGTTGGCAAGACAATAAATGAAATAACATAACATGGATCATTCAATGCAATGATAAAGAAAATGGGTGGACTATTTGAATTTATCTCACTATTAGCATCAATTGTCTAAGAAATACCAAATCAACCATTTTCGAGATGCATCTGGGTTTTTTTATTAAACAAGGCTTGTTTGACGTATTCGTAAAATTCCAAGAAGAAAAAAAATTAATTATAGTTGAAAGACCGGGTTGGAGTATCCCTTTGGAAAGATGGGGTTGGAGTATCCCTGTGAATGACAAATAATTTTCACAAAGAAAGATTTTTAGATCTTAACAATTTGGAAAAGTGGGGTTGGAGTACCCCCTTGGAAGGTCGAGGTTGGAGTATCCCCAAAAGTGACACGTCTGACACTCTTTAAAGAAGTCGAATTGGAAAATTAAGTGGATAAAATCTTGTGATTTAAAAGACGGTGAGCATTTTGACAACTCTAGGTAAAAAAAATTATTGTGAATGAGGATGGTAAAGACATAAAATGTGTTTATGCCTTGATATAAGCCAATGGGAGGTCAAAGCATGTTCTCGAGTCTAATCGGGTTGACATAGAGACGTTCAAATGTCTCGAGACAAAATTCGGGAAAATAACTCGATTTCGACCAACACTGAAAACAAGGGACAACATCACGCTATCTTGCTTCCTGAATTTATTCTAAATTAATTCGAAGGATTTAGAAGGTGAACAAGACCCCTTAGAAAGGTGAATCGATGAGGGTCATCCTAAAAATATTCCCACAACCCTAAAAGAAACTTTCTAGGGGAATAAATTTTCAAGTTTGGATTGATAGTGCTACTGGCAGAGCATATAAGGGACAAAGTATGTCAAAATTTGAAAAATCACTTCGGACTCATTTGGTATCAAAAAATTGCAAGTAATACCTTTCTGAAAAGGGAATTGCATGAACATTTTAGGGCAAATGTTTGAAAAATTTGGAAAAATCATGTAGTTGGCCTGGATGGCCCAACCAAAATACATGTTTGGATTCTAGAGGTTGCTCGAATTCTAACTTGAAAAATCATAACTCTCTCATCTGGATGATCCAAGGTTGAATAAGACATTGTTTTAAAGATAATTCGACATGCTTTGATAGAAAAAAAATCAAAAAATTCATGAAAAATCATTTAGGATTTTAAAGTGATTTTTCAAATTGTAACAGTTATGCTTCCAGTAGGGCACAAAGCAAAGTAGGGGATATCTCTCATTTTTTTTATGTCTATGGGTCCAAACTCGAGTCATTGATGTTTGAATGTCTATGAATGAAGGGAAAGAGTGGCATGAGCGTGATGAACTCATTTGCATAGCCCCAAAGTAGTTTAGGATGATAAAATAGCCCGTTGATCATACCACTCAAGGTTTTGACTCAAGAATAAGGCACAAACATTTAAGAAATAATTGTAAGACATTTTCATTTCAAAATCAAAATATTTGAGCTTGTTTAACCAACATTCCAGATCTAGAAAACTTAATTTTCCCCAAGATATTTTGCTAGCTTTAAGAAAAATGCTATGTCCATGCTAATCCTTATTGGTTGAGGTTAACATGCTTGGCTTGGGGGGTTTCGAAAATCAATTTTTATCATCCATCAAACATGCATTTTGGCAACAAACATACAAGGGGAAGACACACAACATGAATGGGGATGCTAATTTTACTAATGGCCTGGACAAAGAAAGTGTTATGCACTTTGATAAGAAAATGTTATAGATACTGAAAATGACAATGATTCATGCAAGTTAATGTGCAAATATGCTTAAGGTGTGTTAGGCTAATGATTCATACATGGATTAAGGATAACAAGATGCATGGACATGGCATAAAAGGCATGAGCAAGAGATATCAAACTCATGAGGATGAAATTAGGGATTTTGCATATAAAAGGGGCATTAAGGCATCCAAATCTTAAACTACCACAACTAAAAGCCACAATAATGCATGATAATCCTAAAAGGGTGATGGAAACATGGAGAGCTCATTAAAATGATGAAGATGCTAAAAAACAAAAAATGTAAGTGATAGAGCGAGAAGCTATGCCAACAAACTTCAATTTTTGGCCAAACAGTTGAAGCTACAGAGATGGCTTGAATTTCCCTCTTTTCCTTGTTGTAACTAAGCAAGAAAAAGAGAAAAACAATGAGGCATTGTTTTCGGTATGGATGAGGGTGAATTTTAGAATGTGTGGGGGTTGAAAGTAGGTGCTTTAAGGCTATTTTTGGCTGGTGGGTGAAGAGCTACAGGATTTGGTGTATTTGATGTGCGAATGTGTTTTTAAAAGTGAAAATGAGCTAGAATCTAACCTCTTTTAGTTGAGATAGAAATGGTCTATTTACAAGCCTTTTAGAGCCAAATTAAAGGTGTTTTTGGCCATTTCTCAAAAGGGACAAGGTGATGTCAGCGTGGTGGTTATAGGGTGGCTGTAAGGAGCAACTTACTGCCAAAGTGTGCATAAGGTGGCCGGTTTAAATGCTAAAATGATTTTCCAGCAACTAGGGTGGCTGATGGTGACATTGGCCAACAACTAAAGAGAAGTATGGTGATCAAATGACCGTAACCCTTTTGATCTAATTTAGACTTAAACAAATGTTTTGATTAATCCAAAAGCCTAAATTTGTAATATAATATGTGTTTTAATCTTTCCTGATGCAAAAAAATGAGTTAAGATTGAATTTTGGATCAATAGTGGATGAGTCAAAAATGCCCAGACCGTGAAAATGGCCTACATATATCGATACATTGCATAATGTATCAATAAATTTGGCCCAAAAACTTATGTGTATCGATACAATGAACATTGTATCAATATAATGATCATTGTATTGATGCTACGAACCATTGTATCAATACTATGAACGAATGTATCGATGCATGTTGATATGTGTTGATACATTTCTTTACAAAATGCATGTTTTAGTCTTGACATGGCCTAGTATCGATACAAGAGGTCATGTATCGATACAGAAGCTTCTGTATCTATATGTTGTATCAACACAAATGGGGACATTTCAAATTTTTGGCATGTTGGAGCATTGTATCGATACATGAGAACCATGTATCGATACATTTAATTAAAATTATGAATTTTCTCATATCTTTTATCCCCGCTACCTTTGACTACGTCATTTGATGCCACATCTGTGCATTTACTTTTGATATGATCCTTAGGCCTTCTTGACATCCTCAAAATACTTTTTCACTGGGCGACATCACCTTTTCTTACATCCATGCTCCATATTACTAGAAATTAGCCTAGACAAAATAAGGTGTCTACAATGCTGAGTGGGTGTTTGGACGCAAAAAGTGCATGATCTTGATGATTAAGGCATGAGCAGAGTTTTCTGTGCTTTTTTTTCTTTCGATGTAATATCAAGATATCTTGATGCATATTTTAGTTGATTATCAAACATTATTAGTTAAATGACAAATGCAATGTGAATTATACAGGGGTTAAAAGAAACAAGGTAATTTTATTCATGGCAACAAAGAGTTATAACTTGATATACTATTTGACAAACAAGTGATTCGATGGTAAAACATATGATTTTTTGGGTGGAAGATGCCTCTGACGATCATGACCTGAATGTTTTTTAGGTGCTTTCCAAGATCTTTCTTGAACAATATATGACTAGTATGAGCTGATCTTTGAAAGATCCCTAGGATTGCTTCGTTTTGTTCTGTAAGTGATTTCAGTCTATGCCCCATCAAAATTGATCTTTTCAAGTTGCCCTTATAGGTTTTCAACTATAGTCGGGTTGGTTGCCTAGATGCCCTTTTTGGATTTTCATCTAGACCCTTTTTTTGTTTTCTTCTCTTTTTTTTTCTTTTTTTCTTTTATTTTTTCAGCTTTTTATTTTTTTGTTTGTTTTATTTTTTTAAGGACCTTTTTTTTAGGTTTTTGCCCTCTACGTGTAATATTTCTTAATAGAATCTCATTTGACTATGTTGGACAAGGCATTATTATCCATTTTTGAGAAAATTAGGGCCCCTTTAGAGAAAGCTTACTTCATGACATACGATCTTCCCAATTGAGGGTCCATTTACCCCATGCATCTTTGTGAATTGAAGGATTTTCTCCGATACCAATTCACTTGGGGTAAATTATCATGGGCACATCTTTTTGTTGTGGGCTTGGATCATGTATCTTTGATATATTTAACCATGGCAGTTGGCTTTCATGCATTTTTCTTTGATGAGGTTGAGCTGATCATATCTGTTCTTGACCCATTCAACCTCTTCAAATTTTGTCTCTCTTAAGACTCTAAGAGAAAGGATCTCAACTTTGATAGGCTATACAACTTCCATCCCATAGACAAAGAAGAATAGGATAGCACCTGTATAAGTACGAACTGAGGTCCGATTGGCATAAATTACAAAGGATAGCTTCTCATGCCAGTCTTTCTAAGTCTCGGCCATTTTCTTAACTATTCTTTTGATGTTTTTATTGGCTACCTCGACTGCCCCATTCATCTTTGGGCGATAAAAGATAAAATTATGTTGCTAGATCTTGAACTATAAGTAAACCACTTGCATCATTTTATTAAGTTGCTTGCATTGTCAATGATGATGTTGTTCAAAAGGCCATATCTGCAGATGATGTCTAGCTTGACAAACTATCTAGTGACATTAGCATATAAGGCAACCTTTACCCATTTAGTGAAATAGGCGATTGCTTCTGAGATAAAATGGTACTTATTAGAAGCTTTAGAGGTGATCGACCCGATCATATCCATGCCTTATATAGAGAAAGGCCATAGGGCTATCATAACGTGAAGTGGCATAAAGGGCATTGATCTTGTCCGTATAGATTTAACACTTATGGCATTTTCGAGCATAATTGATGCAGTCTTTCTCGAGGGTCAACTAGGAATAACCCGCTCTTATGATTTACTTGGCCATCCAATGTCGATTATCATGTGAGCCGTAAATCCCTTTATGAACTTCTTCTAAGATCCTTTTGGCTTTAAGAGTGTTAATACATTTGAGCAATACTTAATCGTGCAACTTTTGTATAAGATTTTTCCATCGAGAACAAATCCTACAGCCAGCCTTATAATAGTCCTTTTATCAGTCTCGATTGCATGTTTGGGATATTACTGATCCTCGATGTAATAAAGGATGTCATAGTACCATGGTAGTCCATCTTTCTCTTTTTCCACTCTATGATAATGAACTAGAGTTATGTAGATGCTCATCTGGATAAGAGTGATGTCTGACTCTTGGTTGACTTTAAACATGGATGACAAGTAGCCAAAGCATAAGCTATTTGGTTCTTTCTCAAATTAAGTGTGAAAAAACTAATATCATTAAATTCTTTTTTAAGTTATGCTATCATCTTCCCATATCGCAATAGCTTAGTGTTGTGAGTTTGCCTTTCCCCTTTCAACTGGTAGATAACTAGGGCTGAAACACCGAACACCTATAATGTCTTGACATTCCTCTTAATGGCTACCTGAAGCCCCATGACACAAGCTTCATATTTTGTGATATTATTTATGCAGTCAAACTTTAGCCTTGTTGTGAATGGGTAATGACTCCCATTGGGTGACATCAATATTGCCCTAATTCCATGTGCTAAAGCATTTAATGCTGCATCAAAATAGATCTTCCAAAATTGATTTTGGTTGGAGGCATCTTCACTTTCAGAAATGCATATTAGATCTTCATTTGAGAAGTCAAAATTTAAAGGTTCATAGTCATTTGCCGCTCAACTTACCAAAACATCAGCTATCACACACCCTTGCTGGCCTTTTAACTAACATAAGCAATGTCGTATTCAAAACGTAGGACTTGCCATCTAGCTAACCTTTCTAATAGTGCAGGGGCTTTGTGTAGATACTTGATAGGATTAGGCCTTATAATCAACAATATGGTGTGATATAGCATGTACTGCCTGAGTCTCTTGGTTGTCCACACAAAGCACAACAGAACTTCTCAATTGCAGAGTAGTTGCACTTGTATTTTTTTGAACTTTGTTTCTTAAGTAGTAGATTGCTTGTTCCTTATTTGTTGACTCATCTTGCTGCCCTAATACATATCCTATAGACTTGTCAAAGACTACCAAGCAAAGGATTAAAAGTTGACTAGGCACCAGTGGTAACATTGGCAGGCTTGACAGATAATGTTTGACTTTATCAAAGGCTTTTTTACATGCCTTATTCCACTTTCTCAAATTTTGTTTCTAAAAGAGCCAAAAGATAGGGTCACATTTGTCAATAAGCTGGGATATAAATCTTGAAATATAGTTTAGTCTCCCTAAAAAACTTTTCACTTCTTTTTAGGTTTGAGGTGGTGCATATCTTGAATGGTTTTGACTTTGTCTGGGTCAACTTCAATCCTTTTTTTGCTGACTATAAAGCCTAGAAGCTTGCCCGATGTGACTTAAAAGGTACATTTTGGTAGGATTCAATTTGAGTTGAAATTTTTATAGTCGTTCAAAAAGTTTCTAAAGGTCTGTGATATGTTCATCCTCTTTCATTGACTTGGCAATCATGTTGTCAATGTAAACCTTAATTTTTTTATGTATTATGTCATGGAATAGGACTACTATGGCCTGTTTATAGGTTGCGTAGTATTTTTGAGTTCGAAAGGCATGACATTATAGCAAAATGTCCCTCACATGGTTATAAAAGTTGTTTTCTCCATGTCTTCGAGCGCTATCTTGATCTGGTTGTAGCCCAAGAATCTATCCATGAAGAAGAACAAAGAATTCTTGGTTATGTTGTCTACCAAAATGTCGATGTGGGTAGTGAGAAGTTATCCTTGGGACTAGCTAGATTCAAATTCTAATAATTAATGCATATTCGTACTTTGCCATCTTTCTTTGGGATGGGACAATATTGGCAACCCATTTTGGATATTTGGCCTATTCAATAAACCCTACATCAAACTACTTCTTAACTTTCTCTTTAATTTTGAACAACATTTTTGGCTTCATCCTCCTTAACTTTTGCAAGATCGATTGGTATTCGGGATGGATGGGAAGCTTATGGACCACTATATCAGTGTGTAGTCTTAGCATGTCCTAATATGACCAAGCGAATACATCTTCATATTCTTGGAGTAATTCTATCAGCTTGGTCCTAGTCATTGACTTTATGAGGTTTCAATTTCAACCTCATTTTGATCCTTCCGAGTACCTAGATTTATTACTTCTGTTGGGTCTTCATGGGGCATGAGCAAGAGGAGAAATCTAAGAGGTCTGGTGGTACAGATCTCTCTTTAAAATCTTTTTGAGGATCAATTTCACTAGCATAAATTAACTATTCAACATCAATTTTCAAAGACCTATTAGACACATCCATGTCACTGTCGCCAAAACACCTGAAAGGGTGAAGAGATAAACATTGCAAATGACACACATACAACCTGAGGATTCGGATAAGAATAGAGGTAAAAGAGTAATTGAGACAAAAAGATTAAAAAGTGATGTAGGCATGAAATGTGGAATGATATATGCAAAAGTCATTCCATTGATAATGTTTGATAATAATGCCCCTTACATAGGACACCTACCTGCCTTTCGGTAAGGGCAGGTAGGCTTTCATTTCTTGACATTACATGAAAAAGACAAGAAAAGAGCAAAGGCTATCATGATGACCCATAATCAAAGTCAGGTTATGATGGAAGGACACAATTTCTATGGCTCAGTAGCGATCATGTTTGCAACTGGCTCAGTATGGTTTGTAAAAGATTGGCAACATTTGGTCTCTAGCTCATCCCAAACTATAAAACTTTTGAGTTAATCAGATTTTGCACATTTCACTTGAAAGATATGTAGTTCCCGATGTCATGCCCCATTACCCGGCATGGTATTCATAGTAGGTGTTAAGGTTGCACCATTGTAGGTATAGTGGCTTCTTTTTTGGGACATAGATTAGGGCCACTAATTGATTTTGGAGCAAGGTTTGGTAGAGTTCCTTATAGGTCATAGGGATGGGATCAAAATGTTATCTTTGTTGATTTGTACCTTAATTACCAAGTGCATTATTGGTTGTTCGATTGGTACTTTGATGAACTTATAGAGGGTACTTTTATGATAGGTTCAATAGTATTGCAAAGGATGGGTTATAGGTTATGGCATTAATTGGTTGAAGGGGTACTGTGATAGGCAAGAGTACAACGTGCTTTGGTAGTGAGGGTCGAGTGCTTGACGCTATCTTGGTTGAAATGAGCTAACATAATGTATGGCATTGGCCTCTCCTTCCTTCTTTTTACCAGCAATGGGCTTCTTACTTGATCCAACTATTTCCCTGGTAGACATTCTACCACTCTTAATGGCGGCATCGATCATTTCTCCAGAGAAAACTAAGTTTGAGAATTTTTTGGTGGCATTCGCTATGAGCTTCTTGTAATAAGAAGCACGTAAGGTATGAATAAAAGTGACTGTCATCTCTTTCTCTATAAGGAAAGGTTAGACTAGGGTTGCTTTTCCTTTCAACCTTTGGGCATACTGCTGAAAACTTTTAGTGGATCTTTTCTCAAATTCATCAGGGAAAGTCGATCTGGCACGTAATCTGATATGTGCTAGTATTGATATAGAAAGGCCTTAGCCAAATTGGCCCATGATTGAATTTTCACGTTGTCTAGCTCGATACACCACTGAGTTGTTGGCCTAATGAGGCTGTGCTTTTCATCTTTCTTGTACCCGACCATCTTTTTTATTTACATTCAGACATAGACGAAAGGGTTAGTGGTTTCATTAAACTTTTCAAACTATAGGACTTTAAACTTTGGGGGAATAACACGATTGGACAGTAATGATAGCAATTAGACATTAAGAGCTCCAAACTTATCACTACCCTCAATAGCTTTAAGGTGTTTTTCCAATAACTAAAATTTGTTCACTTCTTTCGTAGTCATGGTGGACTTTTGACCTTTTATTTTCTCTGGTTCATCATGGTCAAGGATTATCGGATCTAGCGATGAGACTTTTACATTCACCCTTGAGTACTAGGAATGAATTGACCTACCGCAATGGGATTTAGGTAGATGACTGGGAAGCCTGAGTGGTAGGTGTAGAAGTGGGCCGCTGTTCTTATCTAGCTTCCCCTTGGGCGAGTTTTGGATTATTGGTAAGGGGACTTTAGCATTGGGAAGATCATTCCTTGTTTTAGCAATACTGGCTTGCCCTGTTTTCTTTCATAGAGGCTGTCATTAGTTACATAAGTTTCATGATTAGAGTTTGCATTTAATATTGTTGATAGAGCATCTGGTCTTGTGATTCGTTAACCATTAAATTAAGTCATTCAATATAAGCTTTATAATCACTCTTCATCATTTGTTTGTGCCATCGTGTGCTGTAGCAATGCAGGATGTTAGGTTTCATTTTCCCAATTAACCTTGAAGTCCTTTGCACTTTTATGGCCTAATTCTCGTATTAGACTTTTACTTGAAAATGTATTTATTGATGAGTTTTTCTGATGCAATGATGAGTTAAGATAATAAATAATCAATGCAAATGCATAGAACAAAATAGTGAAAACAAATATGCATATGCATTTGAGATAATTGGATCCTAGAATAGTTTCGTCAATAACATCTTTCATAGAGCCATAAAAAGGCCCCTTGTTAAACACCGAACCATAACAATTGTCCTAAAATGATGACAGTCATGATACTTATGATGAGATGATGCATGCACCAAAACACAAACAAAGCAAAAATAATTTAGTGGAATAGATAGGAAACAAATGTGAGGACATAAAGAATTTATGAACATCAGAACAAAATATTCATGACATGTCTCAACCAAGGAGGTGAGATGAGAAACAGGTAGCATTTCAACATGTTAGATGCAATCTACCCTTTATGAAGTGATGCAATATCTTATTTTGGTGGAAAAATAATCGACCAGTAGTCATGTTCGTTTATCACCATTAGTGTAGATACACGTTAAACCGTGACTCGGGTAACATAATGGATTATAGCATAAGACATTATGAACAATGATTTTTGCTCATTGTCACTTATTTAGACAAAGATTAGTCGTCGTTTGGGCGACATGATGGCATGCCTTGATAAATGATAAAAATACAGATACGGGTGATAACTGTATCCTTATTTTCACCTACATAGTTATAGTAATTAAGAGTAAAGGTTAGGAATGTTTCCTCGAGTAACCCTATTCTCTAAGTATTTTAGCAGTATTACGATATGGTTTGACATGGTTTACGTAGGGCTCACTGTATAAGGTTTAGATTGACACCTAAATAGGTATCTAAATTGCTTCTCCATCCGGTAAGAATAGTGAGGCACCTCGATCCTAGGCCCATTGCTGGTTTTGTAGAAAGGGTTTGATCTGATGGATGTATTTCCCTATGCAAATGCGGAGGGTTACTCACAAGAGACATAGGTAATTTACATCCGAGAAGTTTTTGCCATGCCTATGCGAAAGGTTACTCAAAGGCAGATAGCCTACTTACCCCTAATGATTAGGTTATAACCATGCCATAAAGTTTGGTGGGACTCTAATGCTTATGTAATTATGCAATGTGTGATGACGAAACGATCAAACCTTTTTGCTTACTTTCATATTACCATTTTTATTAAACTAATGATGATTCAAAAATAATATAATCTTGACAATCATGCCAAACAAAAGATTAGTTGACAAAACAAAAAAAGAGTCATAGTTAAATAATGACCAAATATCGAAGGAATCAGGAACCTAGCAAGACATGGCTAGTTATTGGCCTAACTCCCTATACTCTCCCTAGTGGAGTCGCCAAGCTATCGCAATGTGCCTTGGGGTGGATCCTTATAGATCTATGTGTATACATGACTTAAAATATTTTTTTTTAACGTAGAATTCTCTTCTTGACCAAGACTTTTCAATCGCTACATGATAAGAATGAGAAAGTATGGATTCTTGACTTGTGATGTAGTGGAGGGCACCATAAGACGAATCATTCATCTTATTGGTATCGAATGACCATCATAAAATGGGCAACACTTGGAGTTGCCACTAATCATTTTGGGCTAGGCATGATTGGATGCCTATTGAAACCTATGTCTTGAGTTACGAAACTTAAAACATCGATTCCATGGTTTACGTAGTACAAATATTTGCCGTTTAGGTTCAAGAGTTGGTTATGCACGATGAGGCACGAACCTCTTTGCGATGCCCAAAATCAATACCTTACTAGCTATGTCTTATCTCAGTTCTGATTCTTTCGATCTTGACTCGTCATTATTTTGATATAACCCCTTTTTAATGCATGAATTTTCTAGAAATACAAATCTAGGTTTTGATGAAAAGATTTAATCTCATATACACCCTGGAGATATAGGAATATAGAAATTTTTAATAAAAAAAAGACCTTTAGATTTTACTTTAAAAATGGAATGTTTCACTTTGGGCACTGGAGAAATACCCACGCAGAACATTACCTTTAATTTTATTTGAAATAATTGGAAAACATGAATGCAAATAATCATCAGAAAGAAATCAAATTAGTAAAGCAACAAATAAAGCAACATAACATGGATCATTCAATGTAATGATAAAGAAAAGGGATGGGCTATAAGAATTTATCTTGCAATTGGCATCGATTATCTAGGAATAACTGAATCAACAATTTTCAAGATGCATCTGGGTTCTTTGATTGAATGAGGTTTGTTTGACATATTCATGGAAGTCTGAGAAGGAGAAAAATATATTTGTAGGTGAAAGACAGGTTTGGAGTATCCCTTCGAAAAGATAAGGTTAGAGTATCCCCATGGATGACAAATAATTTTGAGAAAGGAAAATTTTTAAATCTTGGCAATTTTAAAAAATGAGGTTGAAGTATCCCTTCGAAAGGTCAAGGTTGGAGTATCCTCGTGGATGATAAATAATTTTGACAAAGGAAGATTTTTTAAATCTTGACAATTTTAAACAGATGGATTAGAGTATCCCCTCAGAAGGTTAAGGTTGGAGTATCCCCATGGATGACGAATAATTTTGACAAAAAAAGATTTTCAAATCTTGATAATTTTTAAAAGCAAGGTTGGAGTATCCCAAAAAGTGACATGTCTAACACTTTTTAGAGAAGTCAAGTTGGAAAAATTAAGTTGACAAAAATTTTTGATTTAGAAAATGAGTGAGCATTTTGGTAACTTTTGGCAAAAGAAGTTATTATGAACAAGGATGGTAAAGATGTAAAATATGTTCATGCCTTGATAAGAGCTTGTGGGAGATCGAAGCATGTTCCTGAGTCTGATCAAGGTGATATGGAGACATTCGAATGTTTCAAGATGAAATTCAAGAAAATAACTTAATTTTGACCATGACTGAGAACAGGGGATAGCATCGCGCGATCCCACTTTCCAAATTTATTTTGGATTAGTTAGAAGGCTTTAGAGGGTGGACAAGATACTGTAGAAAGGTAACTCGATAAGGGTAATCTAAAAATATTTCCAATATTCCAAAAAGTCACTTTTCAGGGGAATAAATTTTCAAGTTTGGATTAATTATGCTGCTGACAGAGCATACGAGGGATAAGGTGTGTCAAAATTTGAAAAATCACCCTGAACTCGTTTAGTGTCAAAATATTGCAATTGATACCTTTCGAAAAAAAAAATTTCATGAACATTTTAAGAAATATGTTGGATGGATTTGGAAAAAACATTTAATGGGCCTAAAGGCCTAACCAGAATGCACTTTACTATGAACCATTGTATCAATTCAATGCTTCATTGCATCAATACATATTGATATGTATCGATATATTTCTTTACAGAATGCATGTTTTGGCCTTGGCATGGCCTAGCATCGATACATGAGCTCTTGTATCAATATATAAGCTCATGTAAAGATACATTTACATGCTGTATCGATACAAATAGGGACATTTCAAATTTTTGAATTGTTGAAGCATTGTATCTATACGTGAAAACCATGTATCGACACATTTAAGCAAAATTGTGAATTTTCTCATATCTTTTGACCTTGGACAGCTTCAACTACATCCTTTGATGCCACATCTTTGCATTTATTTTTGATATGATCCATAGCCCTTTTGACCTCCTCAAAAATACTTTTTTGCTAGGAACACGATCATCACCCCCTTTCACGTCCATGCCTTAGGTTGCCAAAAAATTAGTATGAACAAAATAAGGTATCTACAGTAAAAAGCTAGTTGAAGTAGAAATTAGAAAGGAAAAATTATAGCTCTTTGAAAGGAAACTTAAAGCTACAAAAAAAAGATAAGCTTTATACCAACATAGATGTTAAAGATCTCAATCTGGTACTAGATTTCCCCCATAAAATTTCAAGATGCCAAAATTTGAGAAATATAAGTACACCACTTCCCAACAAGCCCATATCAAAATGTTTATCTAAAAAATGGTCGGATATTCACATGATGACAAGCTTCTTATCCTTTGTTTTCAAGAAAGTTTGTCAAGGTTAGCATTAAACTAGTATACAGATTGAATCATAATAAATTCCATATTGGTCCAATCTAGCCAATGTGTTTTTGTAGCAATACAAACATATTGTTAAGTGGGTACCAGATAGGCTAACTCTTCAAAATATAAAGAAAAACATATAAAATCCTTTAAAAAATATACCTAAAGATAGAAAGATGTGGCCTCTTAGGTGCAGCCTTTATTAACTGAGAATGAAACAACCATGCCATTTGTAAGTACCTTATGTTCACCCTACTATGACAAGCTATTAGGGAATACAAGTAAGAATTTGACCTCTTTATTTTTAGGGAAATGATTGAAACTATTGTAAATGCTAGGAAGATTATGATCGGTGAATCTTCTACTACAAAAAAGACTGGACCTAACAAAAAGAATGAAGAAGCATAGTCTATAAACTATGCTAGCCAACCATTCTGTCAGGATCTTCATCTTTTTTATTGAAACCAAGGTAAAAAATCCTTAAACACTTATTCTTAAGTGTATCTTGAGCTTTTATTTCATCAACACCATAAACAACTAACCTAAATTCCCCTTAAAATTAAACAAGGTCTAGTCCTAAGTAATTAACCCAAAAAACTAATTAGCTAAGACCTTGTTACGAGCCTTTACCTTATTCTTGCAAAGAAATATTTGATAAACTTTTTGAGGCTTAATTAGTGGCTTCATTTTTTTCTAAAGCATATGATGGCTTAATCATTGAGGATGAGCAATCATTGAAAAAAGATGTTGGAGAGAATAAGACCTCAATGGAAAAGGATTGGGTGATTTTAACTGAAGGCTGAATACTTAGTCAGACTAAAAAATTGCCAATCAAATTTTAGAATGAACTTCTGTAAGTTTCATGCTACCTAAGGTATAATTTAAAAAATTATTCATTTTTTTTAACTTTAATTCAAAGGATATGGACAGATAAGAAATTGAATTCTATGCAAAAGTCACCTAAGAGAAAGAAAAATCAATTAATATGACTAGCGAAGGGCTATCGCGGTCGTCTTATGCTATTGGTCACCCTCTTATTATTATTGCAATCAACTGAGGCCAACATTTCCCAAAAATGAAACTATTTTAAAGCTCATCATTTGGACTTTAGTATATTTCCATAGAAAGATAACAAATAGGTTCCATAATGGTATGATGTTGAGTGGTAACTCCTAAAGCTTTGGTGAGTGAATTAGCAATGGTCGACATTACAGGGGTTAGTTATGTTACTTAAAGTGGTCATATTTATGGCCTAAAAGCCAGTGAAGCTGTTGCCAAAGCCAAGACAAATAATAGAAGTTCAGGAAAGCTATAACTATTGAAAATGTTCTTGTAAAAATCTAAAAACCTGTTAAAAAAAAGATGCCACTAAATTTTTAAAGTTCATAAAACACAATGATTATAACACTATGAACAATTAAAACTACAACTAACAAATTTCTTTGTCAGCTTTGTTGCTTAGTTCTAAAATGCACTAAAATTTTTTGCTAAAAGTGCTTAATTAGGCTTATGTTCCACATGATATCTCAATCAATAAGTTAGATAGCTTAGTGAATAATATTACCGCTAATCATTTCATCTACTTTAGCGATGATAAAATTTTACTAGGAAGAACAACCTTTATAAGAGCTTTTCATATAACTATTCATTAATATTATAGGGTAACATGGATTTTTTATGTGGGATTCATTAGCATGTGTGAACCTTGACTTAAACTTGGGTGCCACCAGCTCATGTGTGCTTTGATTCGAGTGCCATCAGCTTGTGTAAGCTTTGACTTACACTTTGGTGCCACCAGCTTATGCGGGCTTTGACTTGGACTTGGGTGCCACTAGTTTGTGTAAGCTTTCACTCGGGTGCCGCTAGCTTATACGGGCTTTGACTCAGACTTGGTGGCAACAGCTTGTGTAGGCTTTGAAAAGGTGCCACTGACTTATGGGCTTTAAAAAGGGTGCCACTAACTCGTAGGCTTTTGGAAATATGCTATGGATTTATGGGCTTTGAAGAGGTGCCACTGACTTGTAGACTTCGAAAAAGTGCCACTAACTTGAATGCTTCAAAAAAGTGCCAATGACATGTGGGCTTTGAAAAGGGTGCCACTCAATTGGTAGCTTTAAAAAAGTGCCATTAACTTATGGACTTTGAAAAGATGCCAATAACTTACGGGTTTCGAAAAGGGTGCCATTAACTTATGGGCTTTCAAAATGTGCCACTAACTCTGGCCTTTAAAAAGAGTGCCAATGACTTGTGGGCTTCGGAAAGGGTGCCACTGACTTACGGGTTTTGAAAATGTGCCATTAACTTGTGGGCTTTGAAAAGGGTGCCACTAACTTATGGGTTTTGAAAAGGTGCCATTGACTTAAGAACTTTTGGAAATATGCCACTAATTATAGGCTTTGAAGATGTGCCACTGACTTGTGGGCTTTGAAAAGGGTGTCACTAACTTATGGGCTTTAAAAAGGGTGTCACTTATTTATGGGCTTTCAAAAGAGTCCCACTGACTTGTGGGCTTTGAAAAAGGTGCCACTAACTCATGGGCTTTGAATATGTACCACTAACTCATGGGCTTTGAATAAGGTGCCATTAACTTATAGGCTTTGAAAAAGGTTCCACTAACTAGTGGGTTTGAAAAAGTGCCATTGATTAGTGGGCTTTTAGAAATATGCCATTAATTTGTGGGCTTTGTAAAAAAGTGCCATTAGCTTGTAGGCTTTGAAAAGGGTGTCACTGACTTGTGGGCTTTGAAAAGATGCCACTGACTTGTGGGCTTTGAAATGGTGCCACTAACTTGTGGGCTTTGAATAGGGTGCCACCAACTTGTGGGCTTTGAAAAAAAGTGCCATTAACTTGTGGGCTTTGAAAAAGCACCATTGGCATGTGGGATTTTAGAAAGGTGCCACTGATTTATGGGCTTTGAAAGGATGCCATTGACTTATGGGCTTTAAAAAAGGTGTCAGTGATATATGGGCTTTAAAAAAGTGCCACCGACTTATGGGTTTGAAAAAGGTGCCACTAACTTGTGGGCTTTGAAAAAGGTGCCACTGACTTGTGCACTTTGAAAAAGTGTCACTGACTTATGGCCTTTGAAAATAGTACCACTAACTTATGGACTTTTGGAAAGGTGCCACTAACTTTCAGGCTTTGAAGAGGAGCCACTAACTTATAGGCTTTGAAAAGGGTGCCACAATCTTATAGGGTTTACAAAGGTGCCACTAACTTATGGTCTTTGAAAATGGTGCCACTAGCTTGTTGGCTAGGGTGCCTCTAACTTGTAGGCTGTAAGAAGGGTGCCATTGACTTATGGGCTTTGAAAAGGTGCCACGGACTTATGGGCTTTAAAAAGGGTGCCACTGACTTATGGGCTTTGAATCGGGTGCCACTGACTTATAGGCTATTGGAAAAATGCCACTGATTTGTTTGCTTTAAAAAGGTACCATTGACTTATGGGCTTTTAATAGGGTGGCACTAACTTGTGGGCTTTGGTAAAGGCGTCACTAACTTATGTGCTTTGAATAGATGCCACTAGCTTGTTAGCTTTGAATGAGGTGGCACTGACTCATGGGCTTTTAAAAAGGTGCCAATGTTTTGTTGGCTTTAAAAAGGTGCCACTGGCTTGTAGGCCTAAAAAATGGTGCAACTAACTTATGGGCTTCGAACAGGTGCCATTGACTTATGGCTCTGAAAAAGGTGCCATTGACTTATGGTCTTTGAAGAGGTCTTACTAACTTATGGGCTTTAAAAAGACTACCACTGACTTGTGGGTTTTAAGAAGGTGCCATAGACTTATGGGCTTTAGATAGGGTGCCATTAACTTATGGGCTTTGAAAAAAGTGCCACTGACTTGTAGGCTTTGAAAAGGTGCCACTGACTTCTAGGCTTTAAATAAGGTGCCACTAACTTGTGGGCTTGGAATGTGCAATTGATTTATGGGCTTTGAAAAGATGCCACTGACTTGTGGGCTCTTAAAATAGAGCTAGTGGGTTTTGAAACTGTGCCACTGGCTCACGGGCTTTGAAAAAGGTGCCAGTGACTTATGGGCTTTTTAAAAGGTACTACTAATTTATGGGCTTTAAAAAGGTGACACTAACTTGTAGGCCTTAAAAAAGTGCCACTAATTTTTGGGCTGCGAAAAGGCATTACCGACTTATGGGCTTTAAAAAGGGTGTAACTGACTTATGGGCTTTAGAAAGGTGCCACTAACTTGTGGGCTTCGAAAAAGGTACCACTGACCTATGGGCATTGAAAAGGTGCCACTAACTTGTGGGCTTTGAAAAAGAAGCCACTAACTTGTGAGCTTTGAAAAGGCACCACTGACTTGTGTTTTTCGAAAAGGGTGCCACTAACTTGTGGGTTTTGAAAGGTTCCACTAACTTGAGGCCTTGAAAAAGTGCCACTGACTTATGGGCTTTTAGAGAGGTACCACTAATTTATGGGTTTTGAAAAAGTGCCATTAACGTATGGGCTTTGAAAAAGGTGACACTAACTTATAGGCTTTGAAAAGGTGCCACTTACTTAAGGGCTTTAAAAACAATGCCACTAACTTGTGGTCTTTGGAAAGGTGCCAGTAACTTATGGGCTTTGGCAAAGGTGCCACTGATTTATGGGCTTTAAAAAGGGTGCTATTAACTTATTATCTTTGAAAAGGGTGCCACTGACTTATGGGCTTTTAGAGAAGGGCCACTAATTTATGGGCTTTGAAAATGTGCCACTACTTATGGGCTGTGAATATGGTGCCATAGATTTGTTGGCTTTAAAAGGATACCACTAACTTACAGGCTTTGAATATGGTGCCACTAACTTATGGGCTTTGAAAAGGGTGCCACTGACTTATGAGCTTTAAAAAGGTGCCACTGACATGTAGGCTTGGAATAGGGTGCCACTATCTTATGGGCTTTGAAAATGGTGCCATTAACTTATGCACTATGAAAAGTTGCCACTAACTTGTGGACTTTTGGAAAGGTGCCATTGATTGTGGGCTTTGAAAAGGTGCCACTAACTTATGGGCTTTAAAAATATGCTATTGACATCTGGGCTTTAAATAGGGTGCCACTGACTTGTGGGCTTTGAATAGGGTGTCATTAGCTTATGGGCTTTAAAAAGGTGCCATTGACTTTTTTGTTTTGAAAAAGGGCTACTGACTTTTGGGCTTTGAAAAGGTGCCACAGACTTGTGGGCTTTTAAAAGGGTGCCACTAATTTGTGGGCTTTGATAAAGTGCCATTAACTATTGGACTTTCAAAAGGTGCCACTAACTTGTGGGCTTTAAAAATAGGGCCACTAATTTTATAGGCTTTGAAGAGGTGCCACTGACTTACGGGATTTGATAAAGGTGTTAGTGAGTTATGGGCTTTTGGAAAGGTGCCACTAATTTTTGGGCTTCGAAAAGATGCAACAAACTTATGGGTTTTGAAAAGGGTGACACTGACTTTTGGGTTATGAAAAGTGCCACTGACTTGTGGGCTTTAAAAAGGTGCCACTGACTTATGGGCTTTGAAAAGGGTGCCACTGACTTATGGGCTTTAAAAAAGGTGCCACTGACCCATGGGCTTTAGAAAGGTGCCATTGACTTTTGGGCTTTGAAAAGGGCCACTGACTTATGGGCTTTGAAAAGGGTGCCACTAACTTGTGGGCTTTAAAAAGGGTGCTATTGACCTATGGGCTTTAAAAAGGTGCCATTGACTTTTTGGCTTTGAAAAGGGGCCACTGACTTTTGGGCTTTGAAAAAGGTCCACTAACTTATGGGCTTTGAAATGGGTGCCATTGACTTGTGGGCTTTAAAAAGTTGCTATTAACTTTTGGGCTTTGAAAAGCTGCCACTAATTTCTAGCTTTTGAAGAGGTACCACTCATTTAAGGGCTTTGAAAAGGTACCATAGACTTGTGGGCTTTTACATGGGTGCCACTGACTTATAGTCTTTGAAAAGTTGCCATTAACTTTAAGGCTTTGAAAAGGTGCCACTAACTTATGGGCTTTAAAAAGGGTGACACTGACTCGTGGGCTTTGAAAAGGTGCCACTAACTTGTGTGCTTTAAAAAAAACGCCACTGACTTTTGGCCTTTGAAATGGTGAGATTGGCTTGTGGGCTTTGAAAAGGTGCCACTAACTTATGGGCTTTTGGAAATGTGCCACTAAGGTGCCACTAATTTGTGGGCTTTAAAAAGGTGCCACTAACTTTTGGGCTTTAAATAAGGTGCCACTAATTTTTAGGCTTTGAAAAGGATGCCACTGACTTGTAGGCTTTGAAAAGGTGCCACTGACTTGTGGGCTTTTGGAATGGTGTCACTGATTTATGGGCTTTGAAAAGGTGCCACTGACTTATGGGCTTTAAGAAAGGTACCACTAACTCGTGGGCTTTGAAAAGGGTGCCACTGACTTTTAGGCTTTGAATAGGGTGCCACTAATTTGTGAGCTTTGAATAGGGTGCCACTGATTTGTGAGCTTTGAATAGGTTGCCACTAACTTATAGGCTTTAAATAGGGTGCCACTGGCTTATGGGCTTTGAAAAGGTTGCCACTGACTTAAGGGCTTGATGTGGGTATAATTAGCATCCGGTTGTTCGCAAACAAGTTTGTTGCCAGCAGCTCGTGTGGGCTTAAAAAGGTTTCTTGATAGGTGCCTCTTGAATAACATCTAGCTTACGAAGCTTAGAGTTCTTACTAGGGAATCCTTGGAAGTTTCTTGGACTTGGCTTGAAGTAACATTGCAATAATCATGACGTGTGATGGTAATGTGAATGCATGATATGGAATGCTATCATGATTGCATGATGTGAAGTCTAATACAGGACATAGCCATAGTTTTTCTTGTATGTCATTCAAACTCTTATAGGGATGGTGATTTGTCTTTGTTACAACTGTGGATGGGAATTTTCCTAATCCCACTAAGGATTGTAGGTTGTCCTAGCTCCACTGGGATACAACCAAAAATCTATTTTCAAGAATTTGGATTATTGCATTTCCTTATTCAGAAGGCTCAATTGTTTTCCTGACAATTGAAAGGCATTACCAAGAATTTGGAGACCGTTTGACTAATTAGGTTAATATCTTTAGTTTCGATAAGATTATGATAGAATGCATCGGTCGATTTTTGGTTAGCTTAAAATGGTTTTTCTTGAGATGTGGCTTGTGAAAGTAAGAAATGGTTTGGTGGTGGTCATGCCGAGGGGGTGTTTGGATGTGAAAAGTGTATGATTTTGACTATTAAGGCATGGGCAAAGTTCCCTGTGCTTTTCTTTTCCTTTCGATGTAATATCGAGATGTCCTGATGCATATTTCAGTTGATTATCAAACATTATCAGTTACATAAGAAATGCAATATGAATTGTATAGGGGTTAAAAGAAACAAGGTAATATATTTATTCATGACAACAAAGAGGTACAACTTGGTATACTATTTGACAAACAAGTGATTTGATGGTAAAAAGTATGATCTTTTAGGCAAAAGATGCCTCTGACAATCATGACCTGAATGTTCTTTAGATGCTTTCTAGGATCTTTGTCAAACAATGAATGTGACTAGTATGAGCTGATCTTTGGAAGATCCCTAGGATTGCTTCAATTTGTTCTATAAGCGATCTCAGTCTATGCCCTATCAAAATTGATCTTCTCAAGTTGCCCTTACAGGTTTTCAACTATAGTCAGGTTGGTTGATAGATGCCCTTTTTGGATTTTTATCTGAACCCCTTTTTTGTTTTCTTCACTTTCTTTTTCTTTTGGTTTTTTTGTTTGTTTTTTTTTTGTTCTTTATTTGTTATTTAAGGACTTTTTTTAGGTTTTTGCCCTTTACATGTAATATTTCTAGATAGAATCTGAGTTGACTAGGTCGAGCAAGGCATTGCCATCCATTTCCAACAAGATTAAGGCCCCTCTAAAGAAAGCTTACTTCATAAAATACGGTCTTTCCTAATTAAAGGTCCACTTACCTCATACATATTTGTGAATTGGGAGGATCTTTTTCAATACCAATTCACCTGGATAAAATTGTCATGGGTGCATCTTTTTGTCATGGGCTCGAACCATGGGCCTTTGATACATTTGAAAATGGCAAATGGTTTTTATGCATTTTTCTTCGATGAGGTTGACCTGATCGTTCTTGACCCATTTAGCCTCTTCAAGTTTGCTCTCCATCAAGACTCTGAGATAAGGGATCTCGACTTTGATAGGTAATACAACTTCCATCCCATGGATAAGGGAGAATAGGGCAGCGCATGTGGAAGTGCAAAAGATAGCTTCTGATGACAGTCTTTGTAAGTCTCAGCCATTTTTTTAATTATTCTTTTAATGTTTTGTAGGCTGCCTTAACTACCCCATTCATCTTTGGGTGATAAAGCACAGAATTATGATGTTGGATCTTAAACTGTAAGCAGACCGCTTGCATCATTTTATTGTTTAAGTTGTTTATGTTGTCTGTGATGATTTGGTTCATGAGCCCTATTTGTAGATGATGTCCCACTTGACAAACTTGTAGATAGTCGATCTAGAGACATTAGCATATGACGTAGCCTCCACCTATTTGGTGAAATAATCGATTGCTACCAAGATAAAATAATGCCCATTGGAAGCTTTAAGGGTGATAGGCCCAATCACATCCATGCCCCACATAGAGAAGGGCCAAAGGGCCATCATAACGTGAAGTGGTGCTGAAGGGACATTGATCTTGTCCACATAGAATTGACACTTATGGTATTTTCGAGCAAAATTGATACATCTCTCTTGAGGGTCAACTAGTACTAACCCACTCTCATGATTTGCTTGGTCAGTCGATGTCTATTAGCATGTGAGCCATAAATCCTTTCATGAACTTCTTCTAGGATCCTTTTAGCTTTAAAAGTGTTGACGCATCTAAGCAATACTTGATCGTGACTCTTTTTGTATAAGATTTTTCCATCAAGAATAAATCTCGTGGCCAGCCTTCTGATAGTCCTTTTATTAGTCTTAATTGCATGTTTGGGATATTACTGATCTTTGATGTAAATAAGGATGCCATAGTACTATGGTAGGCTATCCTTTTCTTTTTTAACACTATGATAATAAACCGAAGTTATGTAGCTACTTATCTAGATGGGAGCAATGCCTGAGTTTTGGTTGACTTTAAACATGGTTAACAAGGTAGCCAAAGCATTGGCTATTTGGTTTTCTTCTCGAGGTAAGTGTCAAAAACTGATATCATCAAATTCTTTCTTGAGTTCTACTATCAGCTTCCCATATTGCAAAAGCTTGGCATCATGAGTTTGCCATTCCTCTTTCAATTGGTAGATGACTAGGGTCAAATCATCAAACACCTATGATGTTTTGACATTTCTCTCAAGGGCTGCTTGAAGCCCCATGACATAAGCTTCATATTCTGCGATAATATTTATGCAGTCAAAATTTAGCCTTGCTGTGAATGGTTAACGACTCATATCGGGTGACCTTAATATTGCCCAATTCCATGTCCTAGAGTGTTTGATGCTTCATCAAAATACATCTTCCAGAATTGATCTTGGTTGGAGACATCTTCATATTCAGAAATGAACATTAGATCTTCATCTGAGAAGTTGAAATTTAATGGTTCATAGTCATCTATTGCTCGACTTGGAAAAAGTCAGCTATCGTCTGCCTTTGGTGGCCTTTTGACTGAAACAGGCATTGTCATATTCAGAAAACAGGACTTGCCATATAGCTAACCTTTTTGATAGTGCAGGGGCTTCGAATGGATACTTGATAGGATCAAGCACTGCAATCAACCATGTAGTGTGATATAGCATGTACTGCTTGAGTCTCTTGGTTGTCCATATTAAAGCATAGCACAACTTCTCAATTGTGAAGTAGTTGCACTCCCATTACGTGAACTTTTTTACTTTAGTAGTAGATTGCTTGTTCCTTATTTCCTAACTCATCATGCTGCCCTAATACGTAACCCATAGACTTGTTGAAGAGTACCAAGTAAAGGATTAAAGGTCGACTAGGCACCGACAGTACCAACACTGGTGGGCTTAACAGATAATGTTTGAATTTATCAAATTTTTCTTGACATGCCTCATTCCACTTTCTTGGATTTTGTTTAAGAAATAGCCAAAAGATGTAGTCACATTTGTCAGTAAGCTAGGATATGAATCTAGCAATGTAGTTTAATCTCCCTAAAAAACTTCTCGCTTCTTTTTAGGTTTGAGGTGGTGGCATGTTTTGAATGGCTTTGACTTTGTCTAGGTTAACTTCAATCCCTTTTTCGTGAACTATAAAGCCTAGAAGCTTGCCCGAAGTGACTCTGAAGGTACATTTGACAGGATTCAATTTGAGTTAAAATTTGCATAGTCGTTTAAAAAGTTTATGAAGGTCTATGACATGCTCATCCTCTTTCTTTGACTTAGCAATCATGTCGTCAATGTAGACCTCAATTTTGTTATGCATCTATCATGGAATAGGATTACCATGGCCCGTTGATAGGTTGCCCTAGCATTTTTAGTCTGAAGGGTGTGAAATTATAGAAAAATGTCCCGCACATGGTTGCAAAAGTTGTTTTATCTATGTCTTCAGGCGCCATCTTGATCTAGTTGTAGCTCGAGAATTCGTCCATGAAGGAGAATAAGGAATTCTTGGCTGTATCATCTACTAAAGCATCGATGTAGGGTAGCGGGAAGTTATCCTTCAGACTAGCTCAATTTAGATCTCGATAATCAACTCATATTCATATTTTGCCATCTTTCTTTGGGATTGGGACTATATTGGCAACCCATTCTAGATATTTGGCTACTTTGATAAACCCCACATCAAACTGCTTCTTGGCTTCCTTTTTAATTTTGAAGAGCATTTTTGACTTCATCCTCTTTAACTTTTCCCGGATCGGTTTACATCGGGCTTGATGAGAGGCTTGTGGACCATTATATTAGTGTCCAATCCTAGCATGTCTTGATATGACCAAGTGAATACATCCTGATATTCCTAGATCAATTCTATCAGCTTCATCCTAGTCATTGACTTTATTAAGGTTTTGATTTTAACATCCTTTTAATCATCTTGAGTACCCAGATTTATTACTTCTGTTGGGTCTTCATGGGGCATGATTTGTTTCTTCTCTTGCTCAACTAATCTAAGAGGTCTAGTGGTATAGAGCTTTCTTTGAATCTTTTTCAGGATCAAATTCATTAGCGCAAATTAACTGTTCAAAGTCGATCTTCAAAGACTCATCAGACACATCCATGTTATTGTCGCTAAGACACTTGAAAGGGTAAAGAAATAAACATTACAAATAGCACGCACACAACCTAGGGATTTAGATCAGAATAAGGTAAAAGAGTAATTGAAATAAAGCGATTGAAAAGTGATATAGGCACGCAATATGGAATGATATATGCAAAAGTCATTTCATCGATAATATTTGATAAAAATGCTCCTTACATAGGACACTTACTTGCCTTTGGGCAAGGGTAGGTAGGTTTTCATTTTTGGACATTACATGAAAGGGATAGGAAAAGTGCAGGGGTTTCCGTCATAACCCCATCATCAAAATTAGGTTTTAATATAAGGATAATTTTTATGGCTTGGTATCGATCATGTTTGAAGCTAGTTTAGTATGGTTTGGTAAAGCATTAGCAACATTTGGTCCCTAGCTCATTCCAAACTATAAAACTTTTGAGTTAATCATATTTTGTACATTTCGCTTGAAAGATATGCAGTTCTCAATGTCATGCGTCGTTGCCTTAGCATGGTATTCATAATGGGCATTAGTGTTGTACCATTGTAGGTATAGTGGCTTTTCTTTTGGGACATAGATTGATGCCACTAAATGATTTTGAAGTAAAGTTTGGTAAAGTTCCTTATAGGTCATAGGGATAGGATCAAAATGTTGTCTTTATTGATTTGCAGCTCGATTGCCAGGTGCATTATTAGTTGTTCGATTATTACTTTGGTGAACTTGCAGAGGGTAGTTTTATGGTGGGTTGGATAGGATTACAAATGATGGGTTGTAGGTTAGTGCATTAATTGGCTGAGGGGGTATGGTGATAGTGAAAGAATACAACGTGCTTTGGTAGTAAGGGTCGGGTCTATGATGCTATCTTGGCTGGGACGAGCCAACATTTCTCCGACAAACATTCTATCACTTTTAATGGTGGCATCGATCATTTCTCTGGGGAGAACTAGGTTTGCAATTTCTTGATGGCATTCCCTATGAGCTTTTCGTAATAAAAAGCATGTAAGGTGTGAATAAAAGTGACTGTCATCTCTTTTTCTATATAGGGAGGCTACACTAGGGCTATTTTTTCTCTCCACTTTTGGGCGTATGGCTTAAAACTTTAAGTGGATCTCTTTTTTGAAATCCATTAGGGAAAGTTGAACTGTCACCCAATCTAACACATGCTAGTATTGATTTAGAAAGGCCTTAGCCAAGTCGGCCCATGATTGGATTTTCTCATTATTTAGCTTAATATACCATCGAGCTATTACCCTAGTGAGGCTGTGCTAAAAGCAATGGATGAGGAGCTTTTCATCTTTCTTGTACCCAACCTTTTTTGTAGGTAAATTTGGACATGGATGGAAGGGTCAGTGGTTTCATTAAACTTATCAAACTCTGAGACTTTGAACTTTAAAAGAATGAAAAGGTTGGACACCAAAGACAGTAATTGTGCATTAAAAGCTCCTAACTTGTCACTCCCCTCGATAGCTTAGAGGCATTTTTCCAGTAGCTAGAATTTGTTCACTTCTTCTATAGTCATGATGGACTTTTGGCCTTCTGTTTTCTCTGGTTCCTCATGGTCAAAGGTTGTCAGATCTGCCAATGAGACACTTACATTCACCCTTCAAGTAATAGGAATGAATTGACCTATTACAATGGGATTTAGGTAGATGATTGGTAGAGCCTCAGTGGTAGGTGTAGGAGTAGGCCATTGTTCTTGTCTAGCTTCCCCTTGGGCGGGTTTTGGATTATTGGCAGAGGGACTTTTAGCATTAAGAGGATCATTCCTTATTTCAACAGTGCTGGTTTGCCCTTTTTCTTTCACGGAGGCTATCATTAGTTCCATAAGTTTCACAATTTAAGTTTGCATTTCACTTTGTTAACAGAGCATCTGGTCTTATGATTCCTTAACCATTAGCTCAAGTTGTTCAATATGAGCTTCATGATCACTCTCTATGATTTATTTGTAGCATCGTATGTTGTGCAGATGCAAGATGTTAGGTTTCATTTTCCTAATTAACCTCGAAGTCCCTTGCACTTTTATGGCCTAATTCCTGTATTAAACTTTTATTTGAAATTGTATTTATTGATGCAATGATGAGTTAAGATAACAAATGGTCAATGCAAGTGCATAAAACAAAATAGTGAAATTAAATGTGCACTACATTTGAGACAATTGGATCCTGGAATAGCTTCATCAATAACATTTTTCATAAAGCCATAAAAGGCCTCTTGTTGAACACCGAACCAAAACAATTATCCCCAAATAATGAAGTCATAATAGTTATGATGAGATGATGCATGTGCCAAAACACAAGCAAAGGGAAATAAGTTAATGGAACATATGGGAAACAAATGTGAGGACATAAAGAATTTAAGAACATCAGAACAAAATATTCATAACATGTCTCAACCAAGGTGCTGAGATGAGAAACAGGCACCATTGCAAGATGTTAGGATGCAATCTACCCTTTATGAGGTGATGTAATATCTTATTTTGGTGGAAAAATAATCGACTAGTAGTAATATTCATTTATCACCACTATTGTGGATACGCGTTAAACCATGACTCGAATAGCATAACGACTTACAGCATAAGACATTATGAATGGTGGTTTTTGCTCACCGTCACTTATTTAGACAAAGTCATCATTTAGGTGGCACAACAGCATGCCTTGATAAATGATAAAAATGCAGATGCAGGTGACAACTGTATACTCATTGTCACCTACATAATTATGGTAATTAAGAGTAAAAGTTAGGAATGTTCCCTTGAGTGACCCTATTCTCTAAGTATTCTAGCAGCGTTCTAATATGGTTTGACATGGTTTAGCTCATAGGGCTTACTATATGAGGTTTAGATTGACACCTAAATAGGTTTAATGATGTGATAAGAATGAGAAAGTATGGATTCTTGACTTATGGTGCAGTAAATGGGACTATAAGATGAATCATTCATCTTATTAGTCTCGGATGACCATCACGAAATGGCCACGCTTGGAGTCACCACCAATCATTTTGGGCTAAGCATGATCAGATGCCTATTGAAGCCTATGGCTTGAGTTACAAAACTAGAAGAACATCCATTCCGTGTTCTACATAGTACAAAGATTCATCGTTTAAGTTTGGGAGTTGGTTACGCATGATGAAGCATGAACCTTTTCATAATGCTCAAAATCGATACCTTACTAACTATGTCTTATCTCAGTTTTAATTCTTTCTATCTTACTTCATTACTATTTCGATATAACCTCCTTTTGATGTATGAATTTTATAGAAATACAAATCCAAGTTTTGATGAAAAGATTTAATCTCACACATGCCCCGGAGAGATGGGAAATATAGAAATTTTCAATAAAAATGACCTATAGATTTTACTTTGAAAATGGAATGTTCCACTTTAGACATTGGAGAGATACCTACAAGGAACATTACCTTTAATTTTATTTGAAATGCTTGGAAAACATGAATGCAAATAATCATCACAAAGAAATCACGTTAGTAAAGCAACAAATGAAGCAACATAACATGGATCATTCAATATAGTGATAAAGAAAATGGATGGACTATTGAAATTTATCTCGCAATTGCCATCATTTATCTGTGAATAATCGAATCAAAAATTTTTGAGATACATCTGGGTTCCTTGATTGAACAAGGTTTGTTTGACACATTCATGGAAGTCCGAGAATGAGAAAATTTTAATTGTAGTTAAAGGACAAGGTTAGAGTATCCTCTCAAAAAGATAGGGTTAGAGTATCCCTGTGGATGATAAATAATTTTGACAAAGGAAGATTTTTAGATCTTGTTAATTTGAAAAATAGGGTTAGAGTATCCCCTCAGAAGTCGAGGTTAGAATATCTTCGTGGATGATAAATAATGTTTACAAAGGAAGAGTTTTTAAATCTTGACTATTTTGAAAAGCAGGGTTGGAATATCCCCTTGGAAGGTCAGGGTTGGAGTTCCTCTATGGATGACAAATAATTTTAATAAAAAAATTTTATATCTTGACAATTTTGAAAAGCAGGGTTAGGTTATGCCCTCAAAAGGTTGGGATTGAAGTATCCCCAAAAGTGACATGTCAACACTCTTCAGGGAAGTCGAGTTGGAAAAATTAAGTTGACAAAACTTTGTGATTTAGGAAACAAGTGAGCATTTTGACAACTTTTGGCAAAAGAAATTATTGTGAATAAGGATGATAAAGATGTAAAGTATGTTCATGCCTTGATACGAGCTTATAGGAGATCAAAACATGTTCTCGAGTTTGATCGGGGTTATATAGAGACATTCAAATGTCTCGAGACAAAACTCAAGAAAACAACTTAATTTTGGCCATGACCGAGAATAAGGGATAGCATCATGTGATCACACTTTCCCAATTTATTCTGGATTGGTTTGAAGGCTTTAAAGAGTGGACAAGAAACCATTGAAAGGTAACTCGACAAGGGTCAATCTAAAAATATTCCAAATATCCAAAAAAGTCATTTTCTGGGGGAATAAATTTTCATGTTAATTACACTACTGGCAGAGCATAAGAGGGACAAGATGTATCAAAATTTGAAAAATCACCTCGAACTCGTTTGGTGTCAAAAAATTAGAAACGATACATTTTGAAAAAAGGAATTTCATGAATGTTTTAGGAAAAATGTTGGATGGATTTGGAAAAATCATTTAGTGGGCCTAAAAGGCCCATTGCTAACTCTAGGGATTCCAAACAGTCTAGGTTTGAAAAATCACAACTCTTTCATCTGGACTGATCCGGGGATGAACAAGACTTCGTTTTAAAGATATTTTGACACGCTTTAAAAGAAAAATATAATAAAATTCACAAAAAAACCATTTAGGGTTTTAAAGTGATTTTTCAATTTGTAATATTGATGCTGCCTGCTAGGGACAAACAAAACAGAGGATATTTCTCATTTTCTCTATGTTTACGAGTCCAAGCTCGAGTCATCGACATTCGAACATCCATGACTAAAAGGAAATAGTGGAATGAGCATCATGAACTCATTTACATAGCCCCAGAGTAATTTGGGACTAAGAAACAGACCGTTGATCATACCACTCAAGGTTTTGATTTAAAAAGAAAGCATGAGCATTTAGGGAACAAGTACAAGGCTATTTTCGTTGGGAAATTAGAAGTTTTATGCTCGTTTAGTGAGGATTACAGATTTAGAAAATTTCATCTTCCCCAAGATTTTTTTAGTTAACTTTAAGGAAAATGCTAAGTTTATGCTAGTCGTCATTGGTTGAGGTTAGCATGCTTGGCTTGGGGAGGTTTTGAAAATCAGTTTTTTTTATAGCCATTAAACCTGCACTTTGACAAGGAGAAGACAACAAACATACAAGAGGATGGCACATAACATGAATAAGGATGCTAACTTTACTAATGGTTTAGACAAAGAATGTGTTATGCACTTTGATAAGAAAATGTTACGGATGCTGAAAATGACAATGATTCATGACAAGATGCAAGCTAATGTATAAATATGCTTGAAATATGTTAGGCTAAGGATTTATACATGGATTAATCATAACAACATTCATGGATATGGCATAAAATGCATGAGCAAAAGTTATTAAAATAATAAGGATAAAATGAGGCATTTTGCATATCAAAGGGGCATTGAGACATCCAAATCCTCAACTGCCACAATAATGCATGAGAATCCTAAGAGGGTGGTGGAAACATGGAGAGCTTACTAAAATGATGAAGATGCTAAAAAATAAAAATGAAAATGATAGAGTAAGAAGTTATACGAACAAAACTTCAATTTTTAGCCAAATAGTTGGAGCAATAAAGATGGCTTGAATTTCCCTCTTTTCCTTATTGTTAATAAGCAAGAAAAAGAGAGAAATAATGAGGTTTTGGTTTTGGTTCTGGTATGGATAAGGGTGATTTTCAGAATGTATAGTGGTTGAGAGTGAGTGTTTTGCGCTATTTTTGGGTGTTGAGTGAAGAGCTGTAGGATTTGGTTTTCTTGATGTGTGAATGTGTTTTGGAAGCTGAAAATGAGCTAGAATCTCCCCCTTCAACTAAGATATAAGTGTTCTATTTATACCAGCATTTTAAAAACCAAATTGGAGGTGTCTTTGGTCATTTCTCAAAGGAGACAAAGTGATGTCAGCTTGATAGCTTTAAAGTGGCTGTAGGGAACAACTTGTTGCCAATGTGATGGACATCAGGTGGTGGGTTTAAATGTTGAAATGATTTTCGAGCAAATAAGGTGGCTGATGGTGATCTTGGTCAAGAAACTAGGGAGGAGTAGGATGATCATGTGACATAGACCTTTTTTATCCAATTTAGACTTTAAAAATGTTTTGATTAACTTAAAAGTCCAAATTTGTGATCTAATATAGGTTTTGATCTTTTCTGATGCAAAGAAACGAGCTAAAATTGAGTTTTGGATCAATGGTGGATGAGTAAAAAATTCTCAAACCATGGAAAATGGCCTGCAGGTATCAATACATTGCAGAATGTATCGATACATTTGGTCTAAAAACTTTGAGTGTATCGATACTATGAACCATCGTATCGATACAATGATCAGTGTATCGATACTATGAACTATAAACCATTGTATCAATTCAATGCTTTATAGTATCGATGCATATTGATATGTATCGATACATTTCTTTACAGAATGCATGTTTTGGTCTTGGCATGGACTAATATTGATACATGAGCTCCTGTATCGATATATAAGTTCATGTATCGATACATTTACATGTTGTATCGGTACAAATAGGGACATTTCAAATTTTTGGATTGTTGGAGTATTGTATTAATACATGAGAACCATGTATCGATACATTCAAGCAAATTTGTGAATTTTCTCATATCTTGTATCCTGGACACCTTGAACTATGTACTTTGATGCCATGACTTTGCATTTATATTTAATATGATCTATAGCCCTTCTTGACCTCTTCAAAAATACTTTTTTGTCAGGCGATGCGATCATCACCCCCTTTTAAGTCCATGCCCTAGGTTGCTAAAAAATTAGCTCGGACAAAATAAGGTGTCTACAGTAAAAAGCTAGTTGAAGTAGAATTTAGAAAGGAAAAATTATAGCTTCTTGAAAGGAAACCTAAAGCTATAGGAAAAGATAAGCTTTATACTAACGTAGATGTTAAAGATCTTAATTTCGTACCAGATTTTTCCCTTCCCCCAAAATTTAAGATGCAAAATTTAAGAAATACAAGTGCACCACTTCCCAACAAGCCCGTATCAAAATGTTTATCCAAAAAATGGTCGGATATTCACATGATGACAAGCTTTTTATCCTTTGTTTTCAAGAAAGTTTGTCAGGGTCAGCATTAAACTAGTATACAGATTGGGTCATAATAAATTCAATATTGGCGTAATCTGGCCAATGTATTTTTGTAGCAATACAAACATCTAGTTAAGTGGGTACCAAATAGGCTAACTCTTTAGAATATAGAGAAAAAACATATAGAATCCTTCAAAGAGTATACCTAAAGATAAAGAGATATGGCCTGTTAGGCATAACCCTCATTAACTGAGAAGGAAACAACCATGTCGTTTGTGAGTACCTTACATTAATGACAAGCTAGTAGGGAATGCAACTAAGAATTCAACCTTCGTATTTCTAGGGAAATGATTAAAACTACTGTAAAAGCTAAGAAGATTGCGACCAGTGAATCTTCTACTACAAAAAAGATTGGACCCAATAAAAAAAGGAAGAAGTGTAGTGTATCAACTATGCTAGCCAAACATTCCGTCAGGATCTTTATCTATCTTATCGAAACCAATGTTAAAAATCCTTAAACACATATTTTTTAATGCATCTCGAGCTTTTGTTTCATCACCACCATAAACAACCAACCCAAATTCCCTTCGAAATTAAACAAGGTCTGGTCCTAACTAATCAACCCAAATAACTAATTAGCCTAGACCTTGTTATGAGCCTTTACCTTATTCTTGCAAAGAAATATTTCATAAACTTTTTGAGGCTTGATTTGTGGCTTCACTTTTTACTAAACCATATGATGGCAACTTTTATAGTTGGTATAACCTAAATACTCACTGCGAATATCATGTGCTAGCGGGTCATTTAATTGAAATTACCTGCTTTAAAAAAAAGTCCAAAGTCTTATTGAAAAATATGCTTTTAAATTCAATAATGCCCTAGGATGTAATAGGGCAGCAAATCCTCTACCTAACTTCCTTGAACTTAGAGTTTGTCTTGATCGTTGAGGAAGAACGATCATTGAAGAAAGATGTCCAAAAGGTTAAGACCTCAGTGGAAAAGGATTGGGTGATTTCGACTGAAGGTTTACTCAGAATAAAAAATATATAGATTGCCAATCAAATTTTAGAATGAGCTTCTGTAAGTTTCATGCTACCCAAGGGCATAACTTACAAATTTTTTAGATTTTTAAACTTGAATTCAAAGGATATGGATAGAGGAGAAATTGAATTTTATGCAAAAGCCACTTGAGAGAAAGAAAAATCAATTAATATGACTAATGAAGGGCCATTCCAACCGCCTTATGCTATTGGTCGCTCCCTTATTATTTATTATAATCGATTAAGGCTAATACCTCCCAAAAATGAAACTACTTTAAAGTTTATCATTTAGACTTTAGCACTTTCCATAGAAAGATAACAAACAGATGCCATAATGGTATAATGCTGAGGGGTAACTCTTAAAGCTTTGGCAAGTTAATTAGCAATAGTTGACATTATAGGGGTTAGTCATGTAACTCAAAGTGGTCATATTTATGGCCTAGAAACCAGTGAAGCAATTGCCAAAACCAAGTCAAAGGGATAGACATTCGAGAAGGCTATAACTATTGAAGATGTTCTTGTAGAAACTAGGAACCTGTTAAAGAAAAAGACGCAACTAAATTTTTAAAGTTCACAAAGCACAGTGAGTGTTGTATTGTTAAGTAATTAAAACTGTAACAAATAAAATTTCTTTGTTAGCTTTGCTGTTAGTTCAAAAATGCACCAAATTTTTTGCTGAAAGTGTTTAATTAGGCTTATGTTCCGTAAGATATCTCAATTAATAAGTTAGATCACTTGGTGAATAATATTGCTGCTAACAATTTCATGTGCTTCAACGATGATGAAATTTTGCTAGAAAAAACAACCTTTATAAGAGCTCTTTATATAACCATTCATTGCAATGGAACCATACGGCCTAAGGTGCTTACTGATAATGGGTCAGCTTTGAATGTGATGCCATTGATTACCTTATCCAGATAACTAGTTGGTTCTAGGAAGATTAAACATAATCAAATAATGGTTAAAGCTTTTAACTAAATGCAAAAAGAAATTAAAGAAACCATTTTACTTACATTGAATATTGGCCCATGCCCCTTTCAAATCAAGTTTCATGTATTAGACATCGTCGCTGTATACAATTGTCTGTTGGGATGACCCTGGATTCACTCTGCCCATGCTATGCCATCATCCTTTTATCAGAAAGTCAAATTTATACTGGATGACAAATCGGTTAACATATCCAAGGAGGAGGATATAACTGCCATGGCTTTGACTGAAGCATTATATGTTGAAGCAAACATTGAAAAAAAGGAGTGCTTATTCAAGGCATTTTAAATTATCAATGCTACTTTCAATGCAAAAGGATCTGTACTACCAAAGCCACAACTTTCTAAAAACACTCACATAGGCCTAAAACTTATAGTTGGGAAAATGCTCGAGCAGGTAAAAGGCTTGAAAAATACCTACAAAGGATAAGTCAATCAATTTAAGTGATGAACAGAAGGGACAAGTATGGGTTGGAAGGGACAAGCATGGGTTTACCTTTAAGTCTCAAGGGAATAAGAAAAAAAAGCCAAAAAAGAGAGTCAAAAAAAGAATTCAAGTTAGGATTTAGTTCTTTACCCTTCCCAGAAAAAAATTTTCTATTATGGAGGGGTCATTAATGACTCAAGGAAAAGAAATAAAGGATGATGTAATGGTGATCATTCTAGCTTTTAAGAATTTTCAAGAGAATATTATTGAATCTAGTGATGAAGAGCTAAAAGAAAATCATGGAATTTGTCCTTGTCCTCTTAAATATGTCTAGATGAATTAAACCATTACTAAAAGAACTATAGTGTCTAGGCTTAGTCCAAAGTAATTCTAAGAACACTCCTTGTTTGTTTTGGCCCAAAACATATGAGGATCTTTTTATAAAGTGCTTAAAATGTTATATCATCATTTTTAGAAATGGAAAGCATGTACCTTTTATGTATATTCAATTTCTTTCACACGAATATTTTTTCTTTCTTTTACATATACATGCATGAATTGTCCTATATTTTTGTTTGTACATTCTTTTTTTTCTTTACTTTTACAAATCTCTTAATAAAAAAGAAGTAGATAATCTCATTCAAGATTCAAAGATCAATGAATAGTTTATTTGCTTAAACAAGGCTAATCTTAAAGAAGATGTTGATAATTACACTCTACTTCCTGATTTGATGAAATTGATTGAGCATGAAGATAGTCAAATAATGCCTCATGAAAAGCCCACAGGATTATAAATTTAAGGGACAATGATAACGAAAAAGAGGTCAGAATACGAACTGTTAGCATGCCCACAACTAAAGAAGGATTAACAAGTTTACATCAGAAGTCCCATGATTACATGATTATATTTGAATATGCTGAGTTTAGATCCAAAAATAGTGGTCCATAATTTACTTTTAAAGCTAGGATGCAAGCCAATTCAGTAGAAGTTAAGAAGGATAAAGCTTGAAATGTTATTGAAAATCAAAGAAAAGGTAAAGAAACGGCTTGATGCCTAATTTCTTGAAGTAGCAAAGTATCAAGAATAGGTTGCTAATATTGTCATAAATTCTGAAAAGGAAGGAAGAGTCAAAATGTGTTTAGACTCTTAAGATTTGAATTGAGAAAGTCGAAAAGATAATTTTCCTATCCCTCTTATTGACATATTGGTTGATAAAACTGTGAAAAAACTATTTGTGCTCTTTTATGGATGGTTTTTCAAGTTATAATCATATTAAAATGGCATTCAAAGACATAGAAAAAATCATGTTTGTCATAATTTGGGGTACTTATTGTTATAAAATGATGCCATTTGGGTTAAAAAATACTAAGGCAAATTATCAAAGGGCAATGGTCACTTTATTTCATGACATGATGCATAAAGAGATTAAAGTATGCATGGATGATATGATTACCAAGTCGCCTAGGAGGAAAGGCATGCTATAGTTTACAAAAATTGTTTAAGAGACTGAGAAAATATCAATAAAAGTTGAATCCAACAAAATGTACTTTTGGCACTAGATTAGGGAAGTTATTGGGTGTCATTGTAAGTGAAAAAGAGGATTGAGGATGATCTCGATAAGATTAGAGCCATTTAGGAGTTACCATCTCCATACACACAAAAAATGTCATAAGCTTCCTTGGGAGATTGAATTACATTGTCCATTTTATTTCTCAGATCATGGACAATTATGATCCAATATTTTGGCTTCTTCGAAAACACAATCCAGAAGATTAGGATGAAGATTGCCAAGTAGCCTTAAAAAAGTGAAACAATATCTAGCAAATCCTTCAGTTCTAGTACCACCAATCTTGGGCTTTCCCCTATATTATACTTCACGATGTTCAAAAAGATTAATGGAATGTGTGCTAGGCTAACAAAATCGACAAAAAAGAAAGGGTAATTTATTTCCTTAGTAAGAAATTTCTAAAATATGATGTAAATTATTCCCAAATAGAAAAAATATATTGTGCCTTAATTTAAACTACAAAAAGGCTCAAGGAATACATGCTATATCATACTACATGGTTAATCACAAAGATAGATCTAGTCAAGTATTTTGGAGCACCAGCATTGTTTAGAAGAATAGCAAGATGGAAAGTCTTATTATCCGAATATGTATGGCTTATGTGAGCTAAAAAGCTATTAAAGAAAATGCCATTGCTGAATTCTTAGTAAGCCGAGCACTTGATAGTTATCAACCTTTAGATTTTTATTTTTCTAATGAAAATTTGATGAATATCTCTATTAAAAAAGAAGATGATCAGTTAGAATAACCAATATGGAAGATGTATTTCGATGGAGCTTCAAACGTTTGGCCATGGAATTAGGCCAATCTTGGTATCCCCACAAGAAGACTATTATTCTTTCACTACCAAGTTAGATTTTAATTGTACAAATAATGTGACAAAATACAACGCATGTGTTATAAGGCTCTGCATAGCCATTGAAAGAAATGTTTGAGTGTTGAAGGTCTATGGAGATTCAACCTTGGTAATTGATCAGCTATTTAAGAAATATGAAACTCAAGATTCGAGGTTGGTACAATAAAAAAAAGATAATTCTTAAACTATTTAAAAAGTTTAAGAAAGTGGATTTCATTTATTTGCCTTTAGACGAGAATCAAATGGCAGATGCTCTAGCAACCCTTGCCTCAATGTTCAAAATAAATGAAAAAAAAATTAATCTTAATCTAAATAGGTTTATACGAGTTTTTCGCACATTGTCATAATGTTGAAGCAGAATAGGATGGTCATGCATAATATTAAGATATCAGAAGATATTTTAAGGATCGAGTATACCTAGACAATGCCTTTGAAAATGACAAAAAGATATTAAGCAAGTTAGCAATGAGTTTTATCCTAGATGGTGATATCCTTTACAAGAAAAATCATGATCAAACATTATTAAGACATATGGATGCTATTAAAGCACAAAAAATTTTAGAGGAAGTACACGAAGGGGTTTATGGAATTCATGCCATATGCATAAAATAGCAAGATAAATCCTCAGACTGGGTTACTTTTGGATGGCTATAAAAGGTGACTGTATTAAGTGTGCTAGAAAATATCATAAATACCAAGTCTATGCAAATAAGATCCATGTACCACCACCACCATTGCATGTTATAACTGTTCTATTGTCCTTCTCTATATGGTGCATGGATGTTATTGGACCAATTACCCTTATAGCTTTAAACCTTATCATTTTATTTCTATGGCAATGGATTGTTTCACTAAATGGGTTGAAACTACTTTTTATACAAACGTAACAAAGTCAACAGTGATAAAATTCCTAAAGATTAGTAATTTTTATTGATTTGGAATTCTCAAAAGGATTATAATAGATAATGCCTTTAACTTGAATAATAAATTGATCACAGATGTGTACGCAATTCAAGATCTTTTATCATAATTCAGTGACATACCATCTAATAATGAATAGAGTAATACAAGTAACCCATAAAAATATCAAAAGGATTATGGCAAAAATGATGGAAACTTCTAGGGATTTGGCATGAAAAACTCCCTTTTGCCCTCCTAACATATCGAACTTCAGTTTGCACCTCTACCAAGGCAACACCTTATTCATTGATCTATGGCATAGAAGCTATTCTACTAATTAAGGTTAAAATTCCCTCACTCTAGTTATTGATGAAAACAATTGGAAAAAGTTGAATGGGATTGAGATCATTATGAATAGTTAAACTTTATTAAAGAAAAAAGGTTACAAGTAATCCAATATGGGCGAATATACCCAAAAAATGATGAGAGCCTATAATAAGAAACTTCACCTGAGGTAATTTTATGAAGGGGGTTAGTATTAAAAGAACTCCTCCTTAGCCAAAAGGATCCACGTGGTAAATAGGCACCAAATTGGGAGGGGCTCAATGTAGTTTGAAAAACATTTTCAAATGGGGCATTGATTTTGGCAGAAATAATAGGCACTCTATGCCCAACCCTATTAATTTTAATAATGTAAAGAATTATTATGCCTAAAAGGTAATATTGTAAAAACTAATCAAAAATCAAAAAATCAAAACAAAATAAAAAAAGAAAAAAATAATAAAGGTATAAAAAAAGGGAAGCCTCAAGTTAAAAGCCCAGAAAAGTTAACTTAAGGTCAAAGAATGAGTAAGGTGAAATCTATTGAAAGGTCAATTCTAAAAAGGAAGGCTGAGTGCAATCAAAGATATTTTCAAGAAATTGATCCATACAAAGGTAATGTTTTATTCAAGAAAGACTTTTGAAAAATCAAATGAGAGATTCCAATTTCTTGTGTAATACCCAATTTTATTCTGTACCTCGTTCATACTCTTATTGAAAACTATTATTGTATTTTTTTCTTTATTCAAATATAAATGCGTATTTTTATCCATATCCTTCTCAAATCCTTTTGTAATGCCTATATTTCTGATAAACGATGATTTATATTTTAGAAATAAATAACAAAAAAAATTTCTTTGCATTATTTTAGACTGAGGTTAAACATTATAGGGATGTTAATTGCTGTTTCAATTCTTTGGACATTTTAGGAAGGATTAAAATAAATAGATAACATGGTTAAGTGCTATCAAAGAAAAAGGAATTCGAAAGTGGTCATTAAAAGACATTTCTAATAAGAAAAAAAAGTAAATTCTCTATAACGAAGTCTAAACGTAGGCACCATTTGTTTTACTCATCTTACCCAAAGAAAACAATATCCATTACATTTTCTGAAGATGACTTTGACTTTAAATACATGAGTATGCTCATTTTGCTTGTATCATTTTCTCAAGATACCTTTAAATTGAGGTTCAAGCATTGACTCGCTTGGCCAAAATGAAAAACAAATGTCCACAACATTTCTAAAAATGCTTTCAAATCCAAGTAGAGGCATAAGCTCACTTCTTAAAAAAAAAAAAGAAATCTCTAGTATATTTTCTAAAAATACCTTTAACTTTAAATATAATAAAGGTAGGTAAATTTGTTATCTGCATAATACATGTGTTTGCATTCAATAATTTGTAGGAAGAGTTAAATGTAATGCTGGATGAGAGTGATGATTATGCTTATTCCCTAGAAATCAGCGGTAAGTCCTTCATATTGCTAATTGAACAAGTGTTAAATGTTATTCAACCCTTTACCCTTTAAGTTCATTGACTTGTATGGTTTCATCCTAGTTAACTCTTCTTATTTGTTGACTCGTATAGCTTCATCCCAGTTAACTTTTCTCATTTGTTAACTAATATGTTTTGTCCCAATCAACACTTCTCATTTGTTAACTCATATGGTTTCATCCTGGTTAACTTTTCTCATTTATTGACTAGTATAGTTTTCTCTTTGTCAATTAGTTATTGACTTGTATGGTTTCATCCTAGTCAGTTTTCTTATTTCTTAACTCATATGCTTTCGTCCGGTTGATTTTCTCATTTGTTGACTCATATGGTTTCATCATGTCAACTCTTCTCATTGGTTGACTCATATTGTTTTGTCTTAGTCAACTTATCTTATTTGTTGACTTATATGGTTCATCTCGATTAACTATTTTTCATTCGTTGGCTTGTATAGTTTTGTCCTAGTTAACTTTTCTCATTTGTTGACTCACATGATTTCGTCGCAGTCAACTTTTCTCATTTGTTGACTTATAATGTTTCATTTCGATTAGCTTTTCTGATTTTTTGGCTTTTATGGTTTTGTCCCGATCAACTTTTTTCACTTGTTGACTCATATGGTTTTATCCCAGTCAACTCTTCTCATTTGTTAACTTATATTATTTCATCCAGATTAATATTCTTATTTATTAACTCGTATGATTCCATCATTATCAACCCTTTTTATTTGTTAACTCGTATGGTTTCATCCCGATTAACTCTTATCATTCATTGACTCGTATGGTTTTATCCCAGTTAGCCTTGTTTATTTGTTGACTTGTCTCAGTCAACTCTTCTCATATGGTTTTATCCTTGTCAACCGTTTAAACTTGTTGACTCATATAGTTTCATCTTGATCAATGTTTCTTATTTGTTTGACTCATATGGTTTTATCCCGGTCAGCCTTTCTTATTAGTTGACTTGTATGACTTCATCCCGGTTAAACTTTCTCATTTGTCGGCTTTTATGGATTCGTCCGAGTAAACCCCTCTGACTTAGGCCTCACTTTAGTCACCATTTTAACTTATGGTTTCACCCTTGTTTAATCAATTTTTATGGTCATTTTAGTTTATTTTATTTTTAAAGCTTAACGACCCGAACAAAATTATGCTTATTTGGTCTTTGACTGTCTCTTTTTTTCAGCAACAACTAAAAGGGGTAGCTATAGACACCTAATGTTGTCTAGGTCCATTTTCAATTGTCCCAAATATCCGAGAATGAGTATTTAATTGCCACCATAGTCGAATATGACCTTTTTTAAGATGACCTAGACATTTTGAAGACGTTTTTAGTTATATTTAAATGGTTGGACATGCATGTGATGGAAAAAGTATTATACTTGTAAAATTTGTTAAAATTATTTATTAAATTTGAATTTTTCACAATACCGTAAGTATTATACTTGTAAAATTTTTTTCAGTAAAAATTGTTTTAGATTACAAATTTTCATTTCATTATTTTTATAAATTAATTTTTAATTAGTATATTGAACAAAATTCATTTTTATAAAATTTAAACATATTTTTAGAATTTTTTTTATTTTCTAAGGCATGTAGTTTTCTACTCTATAAATTTTTTGATAAGATTTTTCTATTATAATTTTTAAAATTCCTTAAATATTATTGTTAAATTTATATTAAATCAATTTTTAAAAATTTAATTTATTTTATAAGTTTTGTATTTTGTTACATATAACAATTTTTCCCAGTAAAGATTTTTGTCGTGAAATTTTATGAGTTTCTAATTTTAATGGCTTTTTCTTTTAAATAATAAAAATGATTTTGGTATTAGATTAAATCAAATTGATCACATGAAATTTTATTTCAGATATATAATTTTTAATTTTTAGAATTTAGCTCGGCTAATTAATTTTTATGGTATAATTATACATATTATATGCAAATATCATACAAAATTTTCTAGAGCTTGATGATGTCACGAATGACATAATTCAAAAAATGACAAACTTAATAAATTTAAATCAAATCAAAATCAAAGTAATAATTACCAAAAATAAAAATGAATAAATAAATAAATAACAAAAAATAAAAAATGCTAGAACATTTTCGGCCAGGGGCGTTTACTTCAACCCTTGCTGAATCCTTCCCCTTTGTTCCAAAATGGGCTTTTAGTGATGGTTCATGGAAAAACTCTAGAAAAAAATATAAAATCAACAAAAATTTCTTGCTTTTAAGGTAGTTTCTTCTAAAACCCTTCAATTTTTTTAGTTTCATCTTTGATTCTTAGTTTTAATAAGTGTTATGATTGCTTAAGCTCATAGATTTCATTCCATGTTGCAAGGCTATGCATGAAAACCATGATTCAAATTTATGGATTTTTCTTGATATACTTTATTTTTAAAAGATTTATTTTATTGTTCATCATAATAAGTTGTTATTTGTTAGTAAAAATGATATATCTTTTTCTTTTGTGTATGTTATGTGATATTTTTGATATTTTTCTTAGCAATTTTTATGTTGATATCTTGAAATGTATATATATTTGTTTTTCTGATTTTATTTCTTGCATCCAAACTTGGTTATTGGTATATTTTTTGTTATTCATGATGTATGTTGAAAAAATTATTTCCCTTAGTTAACATGTCATGGCCAAAATTTGTGATGAATTTTATTTAATTTATTTTCATTTTTATGGTGATTTTGATTGTTTCGGGACTATTTGGAAATTGTAGGACTAAAAAAATAAATTAATAGTAGTTCTTTAAAATTTTTACAAGCCTTTGGAAAGGTAGCTCCAAACTTGATTTATGTATATAAGCATGATTTAGTGAAATTTTTATAATTTTGATGTTATTTTTTAATTATTAGATATATATATATATATGGACTAAATTGTAAAATATTGAAAACTTTTAGCCAATTTTTGCTTGTCCAAAAGCATCATGTCCCTTTGGGAGAGTGTTTGATGCAGTCCTAAACATGTTTTAGGCATTTTTAGATTTTAAGGGGTCTTTTTTGTAATTTTGAAAAGTTTAAGGACTAATTTGCAAGAATAGAAAAAATTGTTTCAAGGTCAAGGTTGCTTGGCTGAATACATAGTATGATTTTTGGTATGGTTTTTGTGATTCTTCATGATGTGTTTGGTGTTAATTTATAACTTTTTATTATGTAGGGGGTAAATTGATATGTGAAAAAGTTTTGAGTTCATTAGGAAAAATCATCCATTTAAGGATATTTTGTCATTCTAAAATATTTCTAACATTCTTTCAATCCTCTAGAGGGGTGTAGAAAGTATTAAAACTTTTCATATTCTTTTGGTTATCCGTTAAAGTGCGAAATGCAATTTTTGAAAAATTTGGGAACTTAATTGGAATTTTTGCATTTTAAGTCAATTTTCATATTTTAATTTTACCATTTAGGGTGAAATGATTATTTCTTATCAAATTAATGTCCATTAGGGTGCCAAGAACTTTCAAGTCGAAGGTATACCCTAGAGGCATTTTGATAATTTTTCTTAGAACAAAGTCCTATGTAGCCACTATGATGCTTTTACGCAAAAGTGTACATTGAGGATTAGCTTATCCTTTTACGATCATTTTTGTTACCTTTAGGGTATCAAAATACTTTCATGTCAAAGGTATGCCTTAAGGGCATTTTGGTAATTTTTTTAGAATCAAGTCTAATAGTCATGGAGATGCTTTTATGCCAAAGGTGTATATCTAGGATAGGTTCATCTTTTTATGATCATTTTCTTAGAGGTGCCAGGATACTTTCTTCTAAGGGCATTTTTTGTAATTTTACATTAAAACCAAGTTTTATGTGATTAATAGGATACTTTTATGTTGAAAGTACACATTAGGGATGGGTTCATCATGTTAGACCATTCATCCAGACAATCGAGTTCCCTAACATGAAAAATAACAATAATATTAATACTAATGTTGACACCTAAAAATAATAAAAAATAATGATACATTAATGTATATAGGAAAAGGGGTAAATTCACCATTTTAAGTAGATATACATAGTACAAAGGGGTAAATTCACCATTTTAAGTAAGACTAGTCATGATTCATATCTAGGCCATGTTGTGACATTGGTATCCTTTGCAAAGTGGCTAAGGCTAGCACATTTTAATGTGAAACCATTATCGATTAACACTTGCATTAGGGTATGCCTTTTATAATTGACAATGATATATAGAGCCTTCACACTACCCTTCCCTCCCGAGGGGATATTATTATCACTAAATGATATGAAATTATCTACCAATATGTTATTTGCTAACAAATCCATTTTATCCATAAAAATATTATGTACCATATATGCCTGATTCATCACCCTCAACAAAGCTTTTCTATGTGCTTTCGAGTTCAACAACAAAGATGGCATCAATATCTTAGCAGGCTGCTTGTTCAACTACTCCATAATGCTATACTTACTATGCTTTATAAACTTTAGGAACCCTTTGGCTTCTCAGTCACTCATGGGCTCTGTTACTTCCCTAGAAATAATCTCTATTACCATTTCTAGTTCATCTCTAATTTCTTCAACAACCATAGATTTTTCCATCTCGATAGTGGACAGAGCATAACACCTTCTACTCCTAGTCATGTTAATTACCCATATCACAGCATTAAGCTAAGTGTTACTTCTCTAAATATCATAGTATCAAATTCATACTTCTACAAAACTGCTTTGTTACTTTTGTATGTAAATGGTGTGGGGACCCCAATGACAACTTATGGAATAGGACATCACAAGTGTAGCACTAGTAGCGGACTCCTTATAGTAGATTACCATTGGTCTAGCAATCCTACATGAAACCATCGCAAACCTCTCTCTAACTATATCTACTGATATGATTATCAGCTCAAGTAGTTCTTTATAAAATTTTATCCCCTTATTGTCCATCAACTTTTGAACTATCACATTAAAATCAGTACACTCTTATAGTTCATTTATATCCATATGGTGGAACTCATAATAGTCCTTCACACTATCCAACGAGATCTATTTCCTCAATATTATGTAGCTTTCACCAAAGCTTTTTAAGGCACCTTCAAAGCAGTCTTCACCTCATCAATTCTCAACTTAACCCTTTCTGCTTTTTCCACCATCACCACATTCACTTTAAGCTTAACATGACTAGGCAATGGGTTCTCAACAACACTGGGATTGAACTTTAACTTTCAAGCATCAATAAAACCTTGAACCTTTTTTTAAATATCAGACAATTCTTTATTGAATGTCTCTATGCATCCCCATGATACTAACATGTGGAATTAGCATCATACCACTTCGGGTAAAGATGTTGAAAAGATGTGACATAGATTCATGCCATCAATTGCCCCTAAAGTAATCATGGGTACAAGTTATGATAGGACATCGAGATTGGGCTAAATTGCTATCTACTATAAGTTGGTCGAGTAGGTCTAGGGTATTAATAGTGTTTTGGGTATTTAGGTACTCTAGTTATTATTTTATCGGTTCATGTATGCCGAGTTATAATTAATAGTGTATATGGGTTCGGAAGCAAATAGATAAGAACTTAAACTTGGCCTAGACATCGTAAGGTAGTATGCATGGTAGGGTATATGGTTTATAGGCACACAGTTATCAACACTAACAATATTACCTTTGTTTTTTCTTCTTATTAGAGGCTGGGTTTTTATTTCTCAAAGACTTGCGACTCTTAATGGCATTCTCAATCATCTCCTCAGATAGCACTATATCTGTAAAATTCTTAGTGGTATTACCAACCAAACTTTCATAAAACAAAGTTTTTAAAATGCTAAAGAAAGTAATCATCATCTCCTTCTATGTTAAGGGAAGAATTACTTATGCAACCTCTTCCCTCCACCTCTAGGCTTATTATCTAAAACTTTCATTAGACTTATTCTCCATGTTCTATAGTGACATTCAATCAGGTGCCCCATCTGTGATATGCTTGTATTTTTCCAAGAAAATGTGTGCCAAATCTGATCAAGTCTTGATCATAGCTTTATCCAACCTTACATACCACCAGGTAGCAGCACTAGCCAAACTAGCTTGGAAATAATAGATCAATAACTTTTCATTGTTCTTATACCCTACCATTTTGTGGCAATGCATTCTAATTTGAGCAAATAGGCACTTAGTACCATTACACTTTTCAAACTTCTGTGTCTTGAATTTTGAAAGAATAACCAACCTAGACACCAAGCCTAACTTTTTCATATCCACCATTCTAAAATTATCCACTCCTTTTATGGCCTTCAATCTCTTTTTTATGAATTGTTATTGTATTTGCTTTTCAACACACTTAAATGCTTTCATCATAAGCCTATCCCACTTAGCTGACTTATCAAAGTCAAGAACCAACGAACTGATAAGAATAGACCTCGAATTCAACCCTTTATCAATAATCACCCTTGACATTAGAATTTTAGGATGCCCATGCACCATAGGAGCAATTCCACTAGTAGGCATGGTTTGAGACACTTAAACTAGAGGGATTACGTTTTCTACCCTTTCACTATTTAAAGATTTAGTAAATTTACCTTTTGGATCAACTTTTTCAACTTGAAAACCTAAGCCTCCTACTTGCTCTTTCCTTTTTGTATATAACATCATCAATTCGATGATTTTAGCTTACTATAACCTTACTTCTTCTAGATCCTTCATCATTCATTCTTGAACTTCCTCTATCTTCTTAATCCTAGCTGTATAATTGTTTTCCTATGTTTCTCATATTAAACTAAGTATTTTATCTTCTCTAAATGGGTACCTTCATTCCTTTCCCTATGTTTGCAATTTTTCCTTAAAGAATGACACTTGATTTAGAATCCTATATTGTGACTATTATGCATGCTATGACATGAATGCAAATACACATATATATACAAAAAAAAAGAGTTAGTATGAATGCAATGTCATGAATATAATGCAAAATATCAAAGGCATTGGTTAAAGTAACAATTTCAATTGAAAATCCTCATCCATATCAGTTATGGTATCAAGAAAATCGAGTTCAAATATTAGTTTAATACAAAACTGTTGGAATTAAATCCTTGATAAGAAATATAATCATTTTAAGTCACATCTGTCCTCTATGACATTGCTCTATTTCTGCTCTTCTTTCTTGATAAGAACATCATGCACTAATGGAGATCTAGGTTCTACCTTGACATCACTCTGGAATTGTAATCAGGCCAGAGCCTGGTTATTCTTCTTTTAGCTCACCAATAAACTAGATGAGAGCTTAACTACCTGTTCAGCACTCATCTTGGCTTTACTTCTTCATAGGTCTGCTTTTCTATTTAGTTCAACCACCTTGGATTCCTACTCTTTAGATGACTTACCAATCCTAGCATTTTTGAAAGTAAGCCTGAATCGATTGTTATCCTAATGCAGTTATTTCCTACCTAGCTAGGCATCATTCTTCCTCTTATAAAGCTCTTTCAATTGTCGCTCACATATAGCTTTTAACCAAGTAATCTCCAACTAAAATTCTACCTATTCTAACTCAAATTCTTTCTTCAATAACTCAAACTTGGATATTGACTCTCATGCTAGAAGAACCATATCTTTTTCTAAAAGTAGAATAGTATCATTGACTTGATTATCCCTCTAAACTTTGTAAGCTGAAGCCATATCATTCTGACACTGAGCCAACTACATGTGATAAGTCTCTCTCCATTTATTAGCCATAGCTCATATTCTTTTTATATAACCATTTCCTACATATACAAAATCAAACTCACCTAAATCATAAGTCGAAAGAATGAAATGTCAAGACTCAAATTGCCTTTGAACCAACAAAGGAGCATAGCTAGTACAACTTGAAATTCCTAATAAAGATACCAAATTTTGTTGCCCATATTGGTACAGCATAGCTCGAGAAAATAGCCATGGCCCTCTCCGTGTAACATTATCCTTCTTTATGGTCTGAAACACTAACACCCATTGATCTTTGGTACAATCTTTTAGCTAATCCTTCCCAAAGAACTCGATAATAGGCGAGAAAAAATAAGTACACAATCAAATATTAGCCTCTATATCTTTTCTAAAGTGACTATGAAGCTATATTTGTAACAATGGCACACACTTAAAAAATCTGCTCTCAGTTTTTCTTTTGCAAAAATTTAAGAACTACGTCTTAACTAAAATCAACATACTCGGGTTGATATTATACTTCAATCGCGTAAAAAAAATGACTACTACATTAATATAGCTTAAGGTCATAAGAAATGCCACCAATCCATAAATAGCCAATGCAAAGTATCCCTTTTCTTTTTCAGGTCTAGGAAATCATTCATCAAATCCCATAACCTATGCCATGGTAGTATATCACCTTGAACCTTTTAGACTACATATGTCACAATCTGAGCATCAAATGCTCCAACGATAGTGGCCAACCATCTCTTTATTGTTGGTGGACTAGACTTCTTAATGTACATCCGATTAGGAATGGTACATTCAATATGCAATAAGGTGTACTCCTCAATTGTTGAAACCATATCCTCTTCATTGAAAATGAAGCACCAATATCTTGAATTTTAAAATTATGTCATAGCTTAAAGCAACTACTTATCTATCTTAACCCAAACCAATATTGCTATATCTTTATACTTTTAAATGAATAGATTTTTCTCAGTACTATCCCACTAATCCTATATGGCTTGTAAATCTACAAAATCATTCTACTAGAACTTAATATTGACTTGTACCTAAAATGGTGAGACATGTCTGACTTTCAGAGCATCCCACATTGCTTTTGCATCTTTTTTGACCAATATTTCACTATGGAATGCCTTTCCTCTATCGAAACCATATATTCCCCCGTACAAGATGCCCCTCAAGATAGACACTTTCCTTTTATACCAATAGCCTTAGGATACACTAATGTTGATGCTAAAATGCACGCAAAACAAACAAAAAGGGCAAACAATATCATAGATTAGTCATATATAATATAATTCAAATATTTTGAATGGTCTCAAAAATTTTATTCCCGAGCTTCATTGCTTTATGGAATTGAAAGGACATTTTATTTTCGTTATTAGTGTATGTACCCTACAACTAGACTCTAAAAACTAGCCCTATCAATACACAGTCTTAATTTAGCGCATCAATTCCCTTTAGGACATTTTTTTTTAAATTGAGATATCATGGTACATCTAGTGTCATATTAGCCATTAATCAAGAGTGTAGCAGTACATTCAAATGTTCTTAACAATATAACATTCATGATGAAAAAAACTTTAAGGTATCTGTTCACTTCAGCTTAGTTTTATTTTTTGGACATGTTTTAGCCATCAACCTAATAGCTAAAAGAGTGAGTTATAATCACATATAAATATAGACTTACATCAATGGGATGATAAATAACTGGGTGATAAAGTTCGTTTAACACCACTTGAGATTTGGACTACAAAAAAAATAAAGCAAGAGAAGTTTAGAAGCGTTTCCTGATTGGCCCTAAACTTTGGGTTTTTCTAGACTTTCAGGTATGGTTAGCTGAGTTTGGCTATTATGGCTCATTATATACATGTTTTGGCTCATTATAGACATATTTAAGATGGCCTTTAAAGTATGCAGTCCCCAAATCTTTCTCTCTACTTGGTAAAGACAACTGAGGCACCCCAATCCCAAGCCTATCACAGGCTTGGTAGAACTGGTTTGATTTGGGTGAGTATACTACTCATGTTTATATGGATCAAAAAAACAAAAGCAATACACCTCAAGGGCTTTAGTTGACCATGTAGATTGTTAATGACATGATCAATTAATAACTCTATATCCTAAAATAGGCCTTATATCTCCCCCTTCATAGTACTCGATAGAAAGTTTAATGCATTTGTAATTGTAGTGTATGTTGAGAAAGCGCTAAACCTAGATCATTTTGCTTATTTTTATAAGCAAGCACAACATCGAATTTTTATTTAACTGCTACAACCTGGCTAGTGCAGATATCAGCATCCATAATAATTAATTAGTCAATCAAACAATCATAATAATAAACATCAAGGGGATTATAATTGAGACTAACCAAAATCGAGAAAAATATATACTCAGACAACGTGTAACTAGTCTAAGGCTTGACTCTCTTATGTCCCTAGTAGAGTCGCCAAAAATCTGTCATAGTATATTGAGATGCAAACCTTAATATATCAAAGTAGATAACACATTAAATGATCATAAAGCCCTAATTGATCAGACGAGTAGCTCATCTTAACCCCTCGTACCAAAATATCATAGTGACTATGTTAAGGAGTTGTCATTCGATTTATTTTGGCTATAGTGTGTGATCAGTCACCTACTAAAACCATAAACTAAAGAGTTACATAACTATACAAGAACTATTTTATGATCTGTGTATACTAGAGATCTATAAAGTTGGGCTTGGGAGTCAATTACACCACAAGTAAGGACTCGATCCCTTTCTTGATGCCCAATAATTGCTATCAACTAATCACATGTATCATAATTTGTTTTATCTTAGTTTCAATCATATATGTTTAGTCATAATCCCCCTTTTATTTATTCTATCAAAATCAAACAAAATATCAATAAAAAATATGTATCCCAAAACTCTTATAGGGACTAGTTCGAATTTACAATTGATTTGGATGACAATCATTTTAAAAGGAAAAATTCCACAAAATGCTTGACTCTAAAAATACTCATTTATTGACTCTATTTTTAGTATTTTTTTATCAATTGTGACTCCAATTAAAAGAAATTACAAAAATAGCACATTTTAACTAAATTGAAGAAAATCACAATTTTGAAAATAATGTGAAAAATTAACTATATCTAATTCAACATGAGAGCTTTAGTATGAGTCGCTAAAGACTTTTTATAAAACAAATCAAGACCTATTGACAAATTAAACATAACTTCCAAAATAAACTCTGAAGCATCTATATGTCACAGAATATTAGACATCGAATTTTGAGAAAACTAAAATACGGATAGATTTGACCTTTCAAACTCTTTGAATTTATTTTCGAATTATTCCTATCACATAAAATCCTAAATCAGATTCTAAGAATGCTGACCTACTATAATTCAACCTAAAAATATTTAAAAGAAATTAGAAAATCATTTTGGATGTCACATAAATTTGTTAATTAGACACTACTACATTGCACAACATGCCCCACCAGCCTATTTTCTGAAATTTCTTCCTAGTCTGTCCAGAATACCTACTGGACAAGCCATACGTGCTTGGAAAGCTTATTTGCTCTACTTTTATCTAAAAATATGAGAAAAGTACACAAAATGGTCATCCTTATAAAAATAGTTTTTAATTCTAATTAGACACTGCAATAGAGCCATGCAAACAGCTCATATTTTGGGATTTTATTGTATTCATCGGATCACAAAATTGATAACCTATGATATAGCACAATCAATGAGGAGAATGAGAAAAATACTAAAAAAAACTAATAAGGCTATAACCTAATCAAAATATATCTTGTTTATCAGACTATCATGCTGGACTACAATAGTAGCCCTGACTCGAGCGTTTTGTCATATTTTTAAAACACGTTTCTAGATGTTTGAATGTCTAGCAAATGAGACCAAATAGACTCTAAAATGTCATAAATAAGGAAACAACAAAGACTCCTAAGTGCCAAAACCTAGAAAGATGTTTTCAACATTGGCAATATGCTTTGGAGTAATGTGAATGTCTCCGATTTTATTGCTTTTATTCAGTATTATTTATTCCTAACAAGTGAGTGGCATGCCAATGCCATACACTTCAATGCCAATACCAGCAATCAAAATGACACCAAACAACACAATATGACACACCAAAATGGCACCTAATGACTTACACTAATGCTTACCAAGTTTTATACTCAAACAAGCATATTTAAACATGTAAAAATATTTTCTATTTATTGACCAACTTAAATTCAAGCTATTTTACTTAATATCCCAAAATTACTCATTAAAGAGTTCATTAACACCAAACCTTAATACACCTATTAATTAAGAAAACTAAGATTGGCTCTTGGGGGATTTTTTAGGAAAAAAAAGCTTTTCTTATAACCTAAGCATCCTAGCATACATTTAATCAAACACATAGCATACTCACCTAAGGTTCTAACAACTAATCATCCATAAAACTTACCCTAACCATAAAATTCAACTTTACTGAATTCATCTTATGATAATCATGCTCATCTAATCATTAGTTCCTATCAAATTGTTATCATTCAACAACCAAACACAAGAAAACATGCTTGAATTCAATTCAATTAACATGTTTAACAATAAAAACATGCTTTTCATGACTTAAGCTCATCAATTAAACAAGTAAGCTTCTAAATTCATTCAGTTAAGCATAAATTTCAGCTTACCTAAGTTTAATTCAACTTAATTCATCTAGGTTTCACCAATTAAGCATCAATTATGTAAAACCCACTTAAGTTCACCAAGATTTCACCATGGCCAAACCTAGATAAACAATTTCTAACTTGTTTGAATGGTTCACCTAGATTTAGAACCTATGATTTCATTATTTTGCTTTTGAGTCAAGCTTAATCAACTATATTTAAGCTAAAATATGCTCACACTAACTTAAATTAACAAAATATTGTGAAATTAAAATTAAACTCAAGATCCTATAATTCTAGGCTAACCAAACTAAGCACCTTTAATCCTTCCAAGTTCAAACACTACATTGAGCTACAGAAAAATGATTTCATCATTGAAACTTTAAAATTTCAACTTAATATCACTAAATCCTAGCTTATTAAACTTATATCATCAAATTCCTATGAAACTAGGTTAGGTAAAACATAGATATAAAGGTTTCATTTTATTTGAACCTAGATCAGGCTCATTAAACACGATTTCAAGTTAAATTTCAGTAACTAATCATGTAATCATAGTTAGAACAACATGAAATCAAGTAAATCATAGCTTAGAATCAAATCAACACATCATAGCATCATGATTCAAGTTGGCCAAATGCTTTAGGTCATGTAAACACCTTGGCCTAAACTCATATACATATGGAAAGCATGAATTAGTTATCAAAACTTGTTCATTAACCTAAAATTAAAGAGAAAAGTAATAATGATACCTACTCTAAGCATGCTTCCCTCTTAAAGATGATGAAAGCTTATAGGAAAAAGAAAATTCTAGATTTTATGTTTTATAAGTGTTTAAAAGTTATGAAACTATGACTAATCACCTTTATTTATTGGCTTTAAGTTGGTGATTTAAGCTTTAATCACCTTTGGGTGTTCTTAGCTTAATCACTAACCTCCCAATTAATATTAGAAGAAATTATGATTTAGCCATTAATGAATTGACGAACAAAATTAGCACATTATGCATATGTTGAATTCGGCCATGACTATGTTATGAAGTAATCTATGTATAACATTTTCTTCCATTTAGTTGACCATGATATGTCTATGTAAAAGTGCAATCAACTGTTCCTTTTTCATAAAAAAATGTGTCTTAATGACTTTCTCTAAACAATATAAAATTTTCTAACTCGGACCTTTCAGATTGAGCCTTGAGAATTCTTGACTTTCTGAATTCCTAAAGTCTTGTTATGACCTAGTCCCCATTACACTTTCCTACCCTAAAGCCCATGTTCAATTTCATTATGGTGCAATTAATTTTGAAATCTGAGTTACAAAACTCTTCCAATTTCAAAATCTAACTCAAGGCTAAATTGTTAACTTTTTTCAATTAACTTTAGTCACTATGTTGACTTTTGATTTTAACTTCTAAAACAAGTCTCTTTCCACCCAAATCATTAATAACTACTGAATCACCTTAAGAGATATACGCTAATCAACTTTTAACATTCTTGGATTTTTGAAACCCGAGCCTTGGTTTTTAAAATCTAATGTCGACCCCCTAAATCAGACAATTGAACCCACATGCCATATTATGTCAAACTAAGCTTATTGAACAAACCAGAACCTTAATTAGACCTTTCTATCATCTATAACTAATTTGAAAAGATTTAAACCTAGAAAATTCCACTTAACCTTTAAAATTGAGAAAAAGTCAATAAAGGACTTAGATGAAATAAGGTGTCTTCTGCTAACCTTTTTTCTTCGAGAAAGAAACCAAGTACTATACCTTTTGTTTAAGATCTAAGATCTGGGATCTTCTAGCTAGCACTAAAGAAATCCTAGACCTTGAGAAGGTACCTGCTACCATTCGTGTGGATTATCATTTAAGATATTACACCTGAAATGCTCATAATCTTTAAAAGATTAGGCATGATCTTTCTTTATGGATTTTCTTGCAAGAATTTTTCCTTTAAAGTTATGAGTCTTTAAAGAGGTATGATCACATTTCTTGAAGATTTAATTTACTAGAACATTTTTGTAATCACATGTAAATACATCAAAGATCCTGAAGGAATCCAATTTATAATCATGATTTTTTTCACTACGTATTTAATTTCTTATAAATTCTTGATATATTTTATGAATAATTTCTTTTAAAATTTTTGGATTTGGAATAAAAGATTCTTTTCATCAAAATATCAAAGACCAAGAACCAAATGGCTATCCTAGAAAGAGGTGACCTCTTCTATGTGGACCAGGCCTTTTTAAGTCCTATTTGGTCAAGTTAAGATGACCACTTACGTGTGTAGTCGAAAAATTACAATTTAGAGGTTCATAAAGAGCGAACCCTAAATAAAAAAGATGAACATCCTAAAAGAAAATTATCTTTTAAGAACCTTCTTGCTAAGTTTCAAAATTCAATTTTAAACATGATGCCATGATCAAATGTCCTATTTTTAGAAATTTATAGAACCCCTTTTTATGAATTTTGCAAGTTAGTTATTTTATACTTTTATCAATACTCATGTAGTATTTATGATAATACTCACTCTAAAAATAAAAAATGTTTGGGAAAAAGTTTGTATTGATATTTTATATCGCAAGGTGTCAAGTTGCTAAATTTATTAATTTATTTTGAATTTTCACTATACTACTATAGACACCTAATATCGTTCGGCCCTATTTCTAACGATTTAGAATAGCCAAGATCAAAAGCCACATGACCATCCAATAGAGGTCGACCTCCTTCGCATGGACCTGGCCTAGGACCTATTTGGCAATGTCAAGATTATAGCTTGTGAGTGTGGTTGAAAAATTACAATTTCAAGGTGCATAGAATGAACCTCGAATAAGAAAGATGAATATTGGAAAAAAAAAGTGGGTATTAAATAAACTTCTATGGAATTTTGAAATTTACTTTTGGATATGATATCATAGTTAAATTTTTCATTTCTTTATATTTTTAAAATTTTTTCGTGAAACTTTGTAAGATAATCATCTTATATTTTGTTGATACCCATATAATATTTATGTCAATACTCACCCTTAATAATCCAAAATGTTCGAGAAAAAGTCAATATTAGCATTTTATACCAGGAGGTATCAAGTTATCTAATGTATTGATTAATTTCCAATTTGTCATGTTATTATGGGTTTTTTCTTGTAGAAAATTTATTGGTAAACATGTTCTCGGTACTGAATTTTTGGTTTTTTTACCAATAAATATTTTGAAAGATACCTTGAGCTTAGTTTGTTTTGAAAACTTCATCTAGCTTGGAATTTTGTTCAGATCATGTGTATACGAAATTTACAGTTCTGTAAGGCATTCTTTGTAAATTTTTTTACAGTTCAGGATTCTTAGCATTTATATATTTAAATTAAATGTTTTGAAATTCATTATTTCATATTCAAATTCGTTCATGAGTGTTTCATTTTTTTCATCTGCAAGTTTTTCTTTCGTAAGTGTTTTTCTCATAAACTTTTTATGAGGTTGGAACTTTTAATTTTTTCGCATGCTGAATTTTCCAAATCATTTACAAAAATTCATTTTATAATCCAACACTTGGTATTTTCTTTCTATTTTTTATTTTTATTTTTATTTTCTGTTTTATCTTTATCCTTATTTTTGATTCATGTATGAATATCACATTCAAGATAGTAATGAATGGAACTTTCCACTAACCAATTTTTATGGGGATTAACAATTTTGGATAACTCTCATGATTTAATTTTGATTTCTTAAAATTTTTTCTTTGGATTTTCCATCCAAAATTTTTTAATTAGATTTGCACACATTAATATCATAAATTAAAATTATCCTCATGCTTTTAATTGGAAATCCTACATGATTGATTCCTCACATGTAAGAATTAAAATTTATTTGCTTTAAGTCTATGGATTTTAATTCTTTCACAATCTAGTCCTTTCATTCATTTCTTCCATTTTTTATTATAATTTATTGCATGCTAATTTTCTTAATTCAAATTTTCCTTATGGATTTTCAATTAGGACATTACATGATTAAATTCTTGATTGAATTTTGTTAGTTGTACAATTCTAAATGAACAATAGTGTGCATGAATTTTAATTCAATTTTCATTCTTTGCAATTTAATCCTTTCCATTTAAATTCCCTCATTTTTAATTTTCAATTAAGGATTTTTTTTACTCATAAATTCTTTAATTATTTTTATATAAATGTGTAAAAGGCCTTAATTAAATATTTCCACACATGAAAATTTTAATTGAAATTATTATACGTACATTTTTCAATTTCCAACATTTTCCACTAACTTGTTCTCATGAGTTTAGAAAATTAACCCAAAGTTTAGTAAACCAAGTCCATGTGATTAATTTAATTTGAAAATTATAATTTCACATAAAATATTATTTTTCCTAATTTTGTGACTAATTTGGCTTTTTAGAATTTCTACAAATTTTTTTAATTTGAAAGACTATTCATTAATTTAATCACATAAGCTTGGGAAATTATTCCAAAGCCTATAAATTAACTTAAATGGATTAATTTGTCACATGACTTTGACTTTACATAATAGATTAATATTTATTCCATTTCATCTAAATTTATTTAATTTCAAAATTAATTTCCATTTAATTTATTTTTTAAGCTTAAATATCCACATGTCAAGCATGTATAATAGGACATGTCTCATCCTAGGCCATCATCATAACACCTCCCTCCATGGCCAATGAAATTTCATGCATGAAAAGTGATGATAGCTTAATATGAAATAAAGCAAAAAGCAAAAAAAAAAAAAAGAAATAAAAAATAAAATGAAATTCAGTCAAAGGAGGATTCTCCTTCCTTTGGCGAAGTTACTTCTTATAAATAGGGAAGTTTGTTTAAAGAAGCCTTCTTGGCTATTTTGATTGTATTTTCTAAGGTTTTTTTTCATTTTTTGATTAAGTTAGGAAAAGTTTCAAAGCTTACAAAGGAAATTAATATCATAAATTTCCATTTTGATATTTCCTTTTGATTTCCATTTATTTTCTATTCTTATATTAAGCTTGCGAAATACAAGTGCTCATGGTTTTTATACCATGTGTTAGCTTTGATTAATTTTGGTTTTGATATAACAAACAACTTAAGCCAAATTAATTTGTACTCAATTATTTCTAACTTAGTATTTGTGTTAAAATTGAAAAGTATTTTGAAAAAGTACTAAGTTTGTATTTTCTCAAAAATATATGTTCCAAAAGGCATATTTACACTTGGAATAATTTTTGAGATATGTTTGTTTTACAAAAGTTTTTAAAGGTATGTATTGACACAATGCATAAGTGTATCAATACTATGCTTAAAACCCTCAATTGTATCGATACTTATCAGCATCGATACAATTTAGTGAGCATCAATACTCACCCTATATGTATCGATACATTGATTGGTAGTAGCCAAGGTTTGGTTAAAACCCCCTGAAAGTATTGATGCAAGTGTGTCTGTAACAATATAACTTGGTAGGTATCGATACTCAACCTTCTGTATCAATACAACAGGCTATAATAGTCACTTTTTTAATCTTGTATCGATACCATTAGTATTGTATCGATACAATAGCACGGGTTTGAACAAAAATAAGAATTTATGAAGGCTATAATGGCTCTCTAACCACCTCATTTAATGCCCAATATCTATAAATTAGTTTTAAACTATAAATAGAGGTTCCCAACAACTGAATAAGCAAGAGATACAAAGATCAATCAAGCATTGAACAACAAAAGCTCAAAGTCTTCAAATTCTTCAATTTTTTGTTCCAAATTTATACTCTTTCAAGTTTATTTGTATCTTATTCACTTTGTACTTAAATTTCAGCAAACACCCACCTACTAGTGGTTCAAATTGTTTGCAAGTACTTCATTCATATTACAAAAAAAGTTATGTAAAAAGAATTTAGGGTAGAATTCTTAAGGGGATTGAAAGGTTGTATCTAAGCCTTAAAAGATAGAGGTGTAAGGTTATATCTTAGCCTTAAAGGTAAACAATTTCATTTGTCAATTGTGGGAATCACTTTGGCAAAAAAGTGCCAACAAGAGAGGATGTAGGTGCCGAGTTCAAAAACTAAACCTCTAGATATTGATTGCTTACTTTTCTTATCCTTTTTTTATTTTCATTTATTTCAAATTTGTAGAAAAGATCAATTTGTGATCAAGTTCTTATAGAACCAACTCACCCTCATTTTGGTTTAGTCTTCTCTTTGAGCTAACACCCTGTCTAAAGGCTAAGAAAGTAAGCGATGAACACTTTTCTTCTTTCTTATATTTTTGTCAACAATTGCTTAATTTTCGTAAAAAAATATTCTTATGAAACTATAATTCATTTTGTTGTATAAATATGTTTATTTATTATTCTTCTTATTTTTTTAAAATGAATAAAAATCAAGATTTTTTGAATTTCATAAAACAAAACTTCATTTTTCTTTAGCTTCATCCGGTGGAGTATGAATAACATTTTGATTTTGAAAAATATTAAAAAACTTATTTTTTCAAATGCAATAACAAATTTTGTCTAGGAAATTTCAAATATGGTAATAATAATTAAAAACTAGATACTAAACTAAATAGAAATTGACAATTAAATTAACAGGTAATTAAAGGTAATGATTTTTCAGCATCATTAGAGGGATCGATCCTTAGTCGTAAATGTAACTGACTCTCGAACCCTTTCACGTGAACTTTACTTTTGACGTAGACCTTGGAGTCTATTTTTGAGGGCTTCATGACCTTTAAAATATGAACTCTGATAACCAATCTCAACTAGCCAAAATAGGTTAGTTATGATTCCAAGTTAAATGGACATTTTATAATAATCATTTAGGGTTTAGTTAAGTGAGCGATTTACCTCAATGACTTGATCCCCAATATAAACAAAAAAGAAAATATGAAAATGAGGGATGCACTTGCTTTTTAAGTTAAGTGAATTAGGATTCGCATCCTAACTACATTGCAATAGCTTGGCTACTTCGCTAGAAACTAGTTAGAGAGTTAGGTCTAAAATCAATTGCCTATTGAATAAAGTCAGTTTCAACTGATATTAATTCATAATTCTTGGTATTTCCAAAAAATATATTTCCTTTTTTTATTTATATGAAATTTTTCTCTAGTACATGTAGAGTTTTTTTTTTCACTAACCATTTTCATTTTATATGTCTTATGAGGGATAAAGGAGAGAGGGTTTATATTTTTTAAAGTATAATTTTTAAAAGGTTGTTCATTCTTTCACACACATTGTTCATGTGCATTTCATGTTATAAGGCCCATTATGGGTATCAAACCTATATAGGAGGGTAAAATAGGTCTGCCTACGTAAGGCTATCCTTGGCATACTAGAATGAGAAACCTATCGAGTGTAAATTACCTATGCCTTCAAAAGATGTCAACCCCCATACAGGCTTGGAAATACTCTTTCTCAGATTAAACTTCCTCTATTGATACCTATAATGGGTAAGGATCGAGGTGCCTTGTTAGTTCTTTTCGAACTTGAGGAATGATTTAAGAACTTATTTAGATGTCTTAACCCAAACTTCAGATAACATGTCTAGGAATGTCACCTAGTTAAAGCCATGCTTAATTTTAGAGATTATAAAAAAGTAAGAGACATTAAAGGATGCTTCCAACCTTATGCTTACCTTTAATTCTTTTACAAACTATTTTATTTAATTTTTGTGTTGTTTTATTATTTTATTATTTAATTTCTTTGTTTATATAAATTTGATTTGTTTATTATATATAATTTATTTTTTATTATTAGGTTACTAGTGTCTTTTTTCCTTTTTTTCCCTTTTCATGCATCATATGCATTCAGGAATGATTGCTTTAAAATTTGTGAACCAATTGTGTTAATTTTTAAGCTCAAATGGCAAAACCTATATAGAGTTTCTATGGGTATTGCCAAAAGACTTGCTTGCACTTTAAAGGAGAGAAATGTATCCAGACCATGTTGGCAAATCCTATACAGCTCAAATGGCAAAACCTATAAGTCACGCTACTCAGGATTCATATCTAGACCATGTTATGACAATTTGGCAACTCGCTGTGGATAAACTAGAGAGTCAAACCTAAAATTAATTACATATTAACTAAATTTTGATAAATTCAATTTTAATCCGTATTTAACTATAATTCCTGGCATTTTCAAAACAAAAATTATATTTTTGGTTTATACAAAAATTTTGCTATATATTGTTCATATTTTTTCTCACTAACTTTATTGTTTTCTGTAGCATTATTTTAGGGGGGAATTTAGGATAGGGTTTTTATTATTTTTTAAAGTGTCGAGTCATAAAAGGTAAGTTGTTCCCCCTTACACTGTGCACATTCATATGCATTAGATTCTCCCTTAGGTATACGGAGAGGGCATAGGTACCCAATATTTTAGGAGGAGACAGATTAGCTTTGCCTTTTGAGGTGTCAGCCTCTATTTGGGCCAGTGAAAAATCTACTACTGTAAATTCCTATGCCTGCTCAAGGTATTAGCCTTGTTATGAGTATGGAAGATGCTCCTACTTGAATTGAACCTTTTTTGACATAACCCTATGATGAGTAAGGATTAGGGTCCCTTGTCAGTTTTTTTTAGACTCTGGGAGCAATTCGAGAACATATTTAAATGTTTAACCCGAACCTCATGTAATGAACCATAAGGGCCTCACCATGTTAAAGCCATACCCACTTCTAAAAGGTACCAAATTATGTACACATGGGGGAACATTTCTAACCTTTTACTCTTTTAATTTAATATTAATAAGTATATGTTGTAGTATTATGTTAAATTTTTCTTTCATTCATTTCTCGAGTTCATTTGTTACTGTATCCATATTCTGTGAAAGTTTGTAAATTCATTCACACTTTTCTTTTTACATTTTTAATTTTCACTTTTTTATTTGTTTATATGCTTATGCATTCATAATTTCTATAATATACCAAAATTGTTTCATTTATTCTATTTCAAGAATCAATGCAAGGATGATTAGCTAGAGTTAAGGATCAGCACGTTGGAGTCCATCAAAGAAGTGTATGAAAATGAAATCTGAATAACAAAAAATAAGCGTGATGGATTGAAGAACAGGGTTGAGAAATTGGAAGGAATAGTTGGATAAAGAGGCCATGAGATCTGAGAGGTAAAGGAACAAATTTTTAAATTAACATTTGAAGACTTGAAGATTGGATCAAGTCTCTTGTTAGACATGAATGAAGCAAAAACACCTAATTTAGGATCTACCCAGATTAGTTCACCTTCTAATCTTTTTGATTTTTTTGCTGCTATTCCATCATCCTTCTAGTGGGAAAAGAAAGTGAACTTGATTCGTTCTCATTATTTGTATAGAATTGTTCTTTATTTTGCATTAGGATCAGCTCATTGTTCCTAAATACAAGCTTCCCTTGGACCTCAAATTCGAACTATTATGATATTAATGCAGGTTGTGATCTCTATACGGGAATACAAGGACAATCTATAGAAGAATTCGATGAGTTCAAAGGAAAGGTTCAAGATCTACTTAAAACTAGTGTATTCTAGATTAAATTAATGCCAAAGAAGGCTGTTAATTTCCCATCACAATATGAGAAGTATTAGAAGTCTAAGAAGCGATAAAGTAGTTATAGGGGTAAATTTTTGGGATTTTTGCTTGTTTTCATAAATATAGAGTTTAAAGGAAAATGATTATTAGAATTTAGGGAAATCTATTACTAGTACTAATACAGTTAGTGTCGTAACATGATACAGATACGAATCCTAACTAGCCTGGCTTAAAATGGCAGGTGTACCCATTTATACTAATATATATCTATATATCATTATATTTTTTTTAGGCCCAATATCATTATTATTATTCTTTATGTTATTTTCTATCTAGGGACTAAGTTTTTTAGATGAATCGCTCACTCGACTTCTTTAACTAGTCATTACAAAACAACTATTTTTCTGGAATCACCACCAATCTTATTTTAGCTAGGTAAGATTCGACACCTTCTGGAGTTTATATTTTTGAGGGTCATGAAATCTATAAAAACAAATTCCAAGGTCTGCGTTCATCCAGAAATCACATGAAAGGGCCCAAAAGTAGGCTACAATCACAATTAAAGATCAACTTTCTTATGATGCCCAACAATCGATACCTTATTAATTCTAAGTTAACTTAAATTTTGATTTTAATATTTAATATTTAATTATAATTCTTATATTTCAAAAATTAAATTTTATAAAATAAATTTATTATTTTGGATGAAGAAATTGGGTTTTAATATTTTTGAAATCAAAATATCTTTCATACCCTCTCAGAGAACTAAGAGAAGATGAAAGTTTTTATCATTCTCTATCGTACCCCATTAGAGAACCTGTGTAATACGAAAGGTTTCATTTTTAAAAATTGAAAAATCCTAACTCTCAATTTGAAAAAGGTGTCGTGTTATTAAAATAATCTATAGAACCCCTCGCACAATCTGGTATAAATCCACATATTAGTTTCATTAAGAGACATTGCCTTAATTAAAAAAATACCCAATTTTACTAAAAATATTTAAAAATGGTCTAATATGATGAACCTATTCCTAATGTGTACTCTCAACATGAAAGTATCCCGGCATTTACATAGGACTTGGTTCTAATGCAAAATTATAAAAAGGCCTTTATAGTATACCTTTGACATAAAAGTATCCTAGTTATCCTAAGGACTCAAAAATGTTAATAAAAATGTGAACCTCTCCTAAACATACACCTTTCGCCTAAAAGCATCCCGGTACTTACCTAAGACTTGGCTTGAAAAAAATTACTAGAATGCCTTTAAGGTTTACCTTCGATGTGAAAATATCTTGATAACCCTAATAGACTTTAAAATGATCTTAGAAAGCTAAAATAATCCTAAATGTTCACCTTCGACGTAAAAGCATCTCGCTGAACAAAATTACCAAAATGCTCTTAAGGTATACCTTCAACGTAAAAGTATCATGGTAACCCTAATGGACTTTAAAATGATCTTGGAATGCTAAACCAATCTTAAATATTCATCTTTGGCGTAAAAGCATCTCAGAAGGTAAAATTACCAAAATGCTTTTAGTGAAAGTACCTTGATATCCTGAACAGACACTAAAATGTTCTTAGATAAACCAATCTTAAGTATTCACTTTTAGCATAAAAACATCTCGGTGAGCAAAATTACCAAAATGCTTCTAGGGTATACCTTTGACATGAAGACATCCCGATAACCCTAACAAACATTAATACGATGATGAAATGACAAACCTATCCTAAATATGTACCTTTAGCCTAAAAGCATCCTTGTTACTATCTAAAACTTGGTTCTAGGTAAAAATACCAAATGCCCTTAGGGTATACCTTTGATGTGAAAGCATCTTAGTACCCTAACAAGCACTAATACGATGATGAAATGACAAATGTATCTAATATGCACCTTTGACATAAAAGCATCCCGGTTACCATCTAGGACTTGATTCTAGGTAAAATTACCAAAATACCCATAGGGTATACCTTCAACTGGGAAATATTCTAGTACCTTAACAACACTAATACGATGATGACATGATAAATTTACCTAAATAGGGAAATTAAAGTTTGAAAATTGGCTTGAAATGTAAAAATTACAACTAAACCCTCAAAACTTTTAAAAATTTCATTTCATACCCTAAGAGAACCGAGAGAATACAAAATGTTTTGATAATTTACATAACCCTACGAAAGACCATAGGAATAATAAAAATATTTAAAAGTGGTAGAAATGACCATTTTCCTTAAATACTAAAATTTTCTTTTAGTCCTTAAACTTTTTAATTTTGCATTTTGGTCCCTACATAAAAAATCATCAATTAACACCAAATATATCATGAAAAATTATGGAAATCACACCAAAAGTTACAATCTGAATTCGGCCAAGCACCTATGGCCTTGAAGTAATTTTTTCATATTTTGCAAACTAGTCCTTAAACTTTGTAAAATTGCAATGCGAGGCCAAAATGATATAAAATTTATAAATCATATTCAAATATACTAAACTGATCATAAAACTACTTCTACAATTATCCACAAGCAATCGATCAAGCATTGATAACCATAGAAAAAATTTTACAATATTTGCAATTTAGTTCCTAATATTTGTATATTTACAAAATAAGCTAAACAAAATTAAAACATCACAAAATTAACCCCTACATGATTCTATCAGCATAATATTTTAGCAAAAAATAATTTTTTTCATCACATATTTTCATAAATATTAATATACATACATGTTGCAATTTTTACCAAGCATAAATAAGCATAAAAACATAAAAAAATAATGAATAAATCTATATAAAACAACATGAAAATACTAAGAAAAATTGCATATGCATACATACTTGAAAATAACAATATATATCAACAAACAAAAATAATCTCAAAGAAAATCAAATTATTTCTAGTAAAAATTAGCTAAAACAACAAAATAAAAAATTTTAACCATAGCCATCTTATTTAGCCTTTCAACATGAAAAAAAAAAATTGTGAGCACAACTATTCATTCGGCTTATTAAAAAGAGAAATCAAACAAGAAATAAACTAAAATTAAGAATTTTACCTTGAAAATGCTTGAAAATCTAGGTATTTTTTAGCATTTTTCCTTTCTTTTTATTTTTCCATGGAAATTGCTAGAGCCAAGAAACTTAAAATGAAGAAAAACCATTACTTATTTATAATGGAGGAAGGACGGTAAGGTGGAGTTTCCAGTAATTTCTACCAATTCTTTTATTTTTTTATTTAACATATATTATTCTTTTATTTATTTATTTGATTTTTATTAATTAAATGATTTTATTTTAATTAATTAATTTTGTCATTTAACAAATTGCACCTTGCATGACATCATCATTCCTAGAGATTTTTAGAAGATATTTATATAATCTGTAAAATTATATCACAAAAATTAGTTAAAAGGATTAAATTATAAAAATTAAAAATTATGTTTTGAAACAAAATTTCATATGATTATTTAATTTGATCTAAAAATAAAACAATTTTTATGTACAATAAAAAAAATTAAAAATAGCAAACTTGTAAATTTATGAGAAAACCCTTATCGGACAAAATTGCTATATGTAAAAAATGCAAAATTCATAAAATAAATCAAATTTTAAGAAATTGATTTAATGTTAATTAAACAACAATATTTCAAGAATTTACAGAGTATAAAACTCTTTGTCTTGATAATACAAAAAATTTTAAAACTCATAAAATAAATTAAATTTTTCAAAACTTATTTACTATGAATTAAACAATAATATTTGGAAATTATAAACCGTAAAAAATCCTCCCAAAAAATTTACGGTCCAAAAAACTCTATATTTGGAAACATGAGAACTTATGCAAGAAAATGCAAAACTTATAAAATAAAATGAATTTTGAAAACTGATTTTATTTGAATTTAATGAAGATATTTAAAGAATTTTAAAAATTATAAACTCAAAAAAGTCTCTTCGAAAAAATTTACAGATTAGAAAACTATGCATTTTTGAAACAAGCGAAATTCTAAAAGAAAATGCAAAACTCATAAAATAAAAAAAATTTCCAAAACTGATTTAATATGAATCAAAAATAATATTTGAAGAATTTTAAAAATTAGAAACCTAGAAAAATCTTCTCAAAAAAATTTACGAAGTAGAAAACTCAATATTTTGGAAACTAGAAGAAAATGTAAAACATATAAAATAAAATGAACTTTTAAAAATTGATTTAATGATGGCTAAACTGAAATATTTAAAGAATTTTAAAGTTTAAAACTCAAAAAAATGCTACCAATAATTTACAAATAAGGGACAGCTTGTATTTTAAAAATGAAAAATTTAAAAATATGTTCAAATTTATCCATCATATTAATCAAAATATTAATTTATAAAAATAATAACAATAAAAATTTGAAATTCAAAACAATTTTTACTTGAAAAAATTTTACAAGTATGGCACTTGTAGTATTGTGAAAAATTCAAAATTAATTACAAAAATGGATAACTTAGCACTTTTGTTTAAATATTTTTGATATTTTGGGTGAGTATCGACATAAATACCATATTGGTATCAGTAAAATATACAATAGTTAATTTCCCAAATTTTATGAAAAATTCTAAAAAAATTTCTAAAAATGAAAATTTTGACTTTGACATCATCCGTAAAGATAGATTTTGAAAAGTTAAGAAGAAACGATTAAAAATGATTTTTCCTTAAATATTCATCCTGTATATCCGAAATTAAAGATTAAAATGTGACTTTTTCTATCGTATGAACTTACGGCTATTTAAATATGATTAAAAAGGTCTTGAAAATATTTCGTTCACCTGACGAAGATCGTTCCTAACAAGGGTGGCCATTAAGTTCTCAATCTCGGATATTCAAGATTATTAGAAAAGAGACCCAGATGAAATTAGGTGTCTACAGTTACCCCTCTTTGATCGTTGTTGATAATCAGGAACAAGGCAAAGACCAAACAGATATAATTTTGTTCAAGTCATTAAACTTTGAAATATAAATGTAAACTAATAATGAACTAACAATTAATTAACCAAAGGTGAATCATGAAATTAAATGATGACCAGGGTGGAACCAAGTTAAAAGAGGTTGACTAGGACAAAACCATGCAAGTCAACAAAGAAAGTTGATTGGGATGAAACCTAAAAGTCAACAAATGAAGGGAGTTGACTAGGATGAAATGGACAAGTCAACATAGGTAAGGGTAAACAGTGATGAAAGCTACAAGTTAACAAATGAAAGAGGGTTGACTCGAACAAAATCAATAAGTCAACATAAGTAAAGGTTGACCAAGATAAAATTAACAAGTCAATAAATGAAAAGGGTTGACCAAGACGAAATTAATAAGTCAATTAACCAGGACAAAATCGATAAGTCAACAAATAAAAAGAGGTTGATTGGGATGAAATTGATAACTCAACATAGGTAAGGGTTTATAGGGATAAAATCAAAAAGTCAACAAATAAAAAGGATTAATTAGGATGAAACTAACAAGTTAACAAATGAAAAAGGTTAACCAGGATAAAACCAACAAGTCAACAAATGGTTAAGGTTAACTGGAATGAAACTAACAAGTCAACATAGGTGAGGGTTGGCTAGGATAATATCAATAAGTCAAAAAATAAAAGGGTTGATCGAGATAAAATGGATAAGTCAACAAAAGGGTTGATCAAGATGAAACTGACAAGTCAGCAAATAAAAAAAGGTTGACCAGGACAAAATTGATAAGTCAACAAATAAAAGGGTTGGGATAACATTTGATGCTTGGTCAATTTAAAAGGTTAAGGGACTTATCTTTCTATTTTAAAGGAACAAGCATGACTACCATTCTCCTTTCATGTCATGTTTAACTTTTCCTATAAATTATTGAATACAAATGCATGCATAATGCAAAAACCATTTTGAGACATCTTTTTGTTTTAAAAGTTGGTTTTTCTTGAAATTGAAGCCATTTTTAAAAATGTTGCAAACATTTCTATTTCTTTTTAGACAAGAAAGTCAGTTTAAACCTTGATTTGAAGGTATCTTTTAAAGATGTTATGGATATTTCTTTTCTTTGGGCAAAAAAAGTCGGTGGCTAAACTTGAAGCTGAAGGCTTTTTCTCATACTTGGATTTTAAATCATTAACAGGTTATCATATGTTTGTCCCATAAAATTCTTTTTTTAATCTTTTTTTAGGGATTTAGGAATTATTAATGTCTATCAATTCAATGATACAACTTTATATAGTTGGATAAGTATCTGCTCAAGGCATATTTACAAACTTCTATTGAGATCATGAGAAATATCACAACTTATCAAAGTCTAGGATTTATAGAATGAGATCAATTTCTTATTCTGGCCTGAAAAAGAATCTACTCGATGAAAGTTTTAGAATAATTTCAGCCATCAATTTTCCAATATCAAGGATAATGGATATGCTATCTTTATCATGATGTTAAGACTTTTTTGTGATTGATGATCACCATTGGGACCTTTTGAATGAGATAAAGAAATGAATTTAAAAGGATAAACGGGGTGGCATTGGTAAAAGCTTGTCCTAAAAAAATGGATACAAAAAGGTCAAGTTTAATTAAGACCTAATTTAAGTAAATGTTTTTTTCACAGGAATTCTTTGAAAAGCAGACAAATCAAGTTATAACATCCTTTAATCTTCAAATATAATAGCCCAATAAGTGTCAAAATAATGCTACTAAACACCATGTCTAAAGGTTAGTTTCGAAAGCCTTTAACAAAGATAAATTTTCAAGGTTGGGGCATAAAAATTCTAAAAGGTTATCCTAAAAAGAATCAATATTTGGGCATTTAATTCAACTTTTCGTTAATATCATGAAATTTTCTTAGGTTCAAATCATTTTTGAATTAACCTAAAGGGTTCTCATTGATGGCTATGTTTGTGGAATTTGATACAGTTCCAAGGCCTTTAAGTTTGCACCATCATATTATCAAAGACTCAAAAATCATTCAAAAAGATAAATTTACAAACATATTCCTTAAAATAGCTTGACAGCTCCAATAGCCTTATCTAATTGAAATAGACTTTGTTGGGTATGTAACATAGGCCATGGTTTAGGTTTAGAAAAAAAAGATAAATAGGCTTAAATCAAGTGTTTAAGGGTTATTAAATCAAGGATCATTTTTCTTTAGCAGAACTCGACCCCGCCTCTCTTTTAAAGCAAAACATAACTAGGGTTATTAAATCAAGGATCATTTTTCTTTAGCAGAACTTGACCCCGCCTGTCTTTTAAAGCAAAACATAGCTATATTCCTTCACTTACTTTTGTTTGCTTTCTTTTTCATTTTCAAAGGACTTGAAATTTGAACTTTCTTGATTTTTTTTTACTTTGAAAAACTTGAAATTTGAACTTTTTTATGTTTTTACTTTGAATATTTGAATTTTTTTCATTTTTCATGTTGAATATTTGAACTTAAACTTTTTTCAGTCTTTAAAGTTTACCTTATAACATTTGACTTAGTCTTCTTGCAAAATTTGCTTTTTTGATTTCAAAGCTTCACCTCATTTGCCCCCTAATGTGGAAGGTGATCCTTGGTTAGGGTTCAAAAAACGAAAATAAATTATTAGGCTCTAAGGGACTACAGAGGGAATACTTTTTTATATTTGTGAAGGGATAGCGAAAGAAGGCCATTTTTTATCTCAAACACAACCTTCTGAATTGGCAAACATTTCACTAGGAAAAAAGGTTATTTTTTTCTAAAATCATTTTAAGTACCTTAATAACATGACGTTGCACTAGTTTTTAAAGACTTAAGGAATGCTTCTCAACATTTTTAGTTTCATAGCCACCAATGACTGGTTGAACCTTCAGGAAAGAAAATCCGATTGGCTTGGAAAAATTATCAAATCTCATATCTTATGTATCAAAAATTGGTTTGAAAAGGTTTTATTCAATTGAAAAGGAGATTTTGACTCATGTTTACTTTCATTCTTCCTGAATGAAAGATTTAAAAGAGTGTCATGCAAATTATGGCAAAAGATTATCGAAATGAAGGAGATCTAGGAATTACTACCATTATTTTAACACATGTTTAACTATTGATATCTTAATCTTTTAGGAACATAACTTATTTGTAAGACATTCAAGAAATCTATAGAAAAGAACATTTGGGTGAAAAAGGTGTCTAATGGTAAAAGATCTATAGTGGAATATCTAGGATAATCATATATATGGAGGTGAATGACCTTTCGGAAAGAGTTTAACCTAATAGTGGCCATCTATCAAAAGAAAAATTTTTCAAAATGTTTTGATTATCCTAGATACTAGAAGTCATTACGAACAAAATTCATGGTTCATGACAGTATACATGGTATTTACAAATCAAGATTCATTTCATAATTTTGTAGTTTCTAAAAAAAGTAATATATAAATTTTTAGAGCCAAGATAGAAATTGCCACTGATTGGCACACTACCATAAGATTGATTACCCTTAGACCAATCATCCTTAATAAGCCTTCACCAGCTTTAAATTTTTGTATCCCTAAGCACTGAATTGTAGATTAGCTAGTGGAACATGGGTAGATGTATCAAACTCTAAGTTTTCGACCTCCAAATTCCACAAGATGCATGGTTATTTCCTATCATCTCAATTATGCCATCTTTTTACTAAATTCTTAGCAAAGCAGATGAATCCAAAGGCTCATGGCATGGCAAATAACCATCTAAGCAATCTAATCAGAATTTACAACATCATGTGATTCCTACTTTAGGTAAAAAGGTTTTCGAGCTTTATTAGAATAACAGGGATCTTCCAATTTTGAACAAACAAAGGAAAAAACTCGATCTAGGAAATAGTAAAGCATAAAAAACCTTCCTCTTTTTTATTTTCTACTTCTAAGAATTACCTAAGCCACTTGTCGAATCCCTTTTCCTTTTAGAATTTAAGGTCAAAAAAGTTGGTGTACAAGGTTGCGAGGTATAGGATAAACCTATTAAAGTTGCTAAATGATAAAAGATAAGGATAGAGACATTGTTCAAATGGATTTTTTCATTTTCTTGACTTACTATGATTGTGATAGAATTATTTTCTTGTCTTATATATGTTACATGTTACCCCTTGGTCAGCAAGAATATGCATTATAGGACTGACTCCTCTAGGATTGAGTACGCTGAGGTAATTGCCTTTCAACTTCTACCTCTCTAGATCCCCTGTAAAAGTGTTGGTATGATAAAAATTAAGCAGTTTGAAGTAATTATTGTTCAATTTATACTTCACGAATTCCTGATAGAAGTGTTGGTCTAAGACAGGACTATTTGTGATAATAATGTTTTGCTCATGGTTTTGATTTGGCAAGGACCTTCCCTTGTTAAAATCAAGGACTGCTAATGCTTTTTATGCAACAATTTTTGCATCTATCCCTTCTTAAAAGGCACTAATGTTAATATGGATGGCTAGTGTCCACTGATTGTATATATTAAATGTTAACGAATTATCCTTAAGTTTGTACTTCACTAGATCTTTGGCAGAAGTATTGGTATGATACAAGATTATTTGTAAACTTTTTTTGATCAAGGCATTGCTTTTATGATGACCTTTCCTCCATAGCTTCTTTTTTTTTATTTGCTTGAATGTTTTAGTGTATTCGGGGCTCCCATCTCTCTTTATTGTTTTGACTCATTCCCACTCATCTTCTCAAGTAATGCCTTCATTTTCTATCTTGTAATTCCATATCACCTGCAAATTATTGTAGAGGCAAGAATCCAAAGAATTCAAGTCATGATTCCACGTTACTATTTCACCAACATAAATTTTCCTATTAATCCATTATACGAAACCATATTTACAAGATTCAAAAGAAAAAATAGTTGAAAAGAATTAACTTTGCAAGTACTTAAAAATTATGAATGCATGAGCATATGAAAATATGAACTTTGCAAATGTAAAGAGTGATGCATAAATGCATTTTCAAGTTTCCATATGATATGAGTCTCATGCCAAAAATTAAGAAAAATCTTTCACAATATAACAAATGAATGCAAGAAATAAATAAAAAGTAAAATGTATCATAGTAACATAATATACACTTATTAATATCAAGAAAACAAAATTATAAGAGTAAAAGGTTAGAAGTGTCCCCCCATGTGTACTTAATTTGGTAATTTCTATAAGCAGGTATGGTTCGAACTAGGTGAGTCCCTATAGCTCATTACATGAGGATTGGGTTAGACATCTAAATAGGTTCTCAAATTGCTTTTTGACTCTAGAAAGAACTAACAAAGTTCCCTAATCATTAGCTATCGCGAATTTATGTTGGAAAGGGTTCAATTCGAGTAGGAGCATCTTCTAAGCCCATAACAAGGCTAACACCTTGGAAGCATAGGAATTTAAACCTAGTAGGCTTTTCACTAGCCTAGACAGAGACTAACACCTCATAACATGGAGCTACTTTACCCGTCCTAAAATATTGAGTACCTATGCCTCCTCCATACAGTTGGAGGAGAATTTAATGCATATGGATGTGCATAGTGTGTGGGGGAGCAATTTACCTTTTATGACTTGACACTTTCAAAAATAATAAAAACCCTTAACCTAAATGCCCAATAAAAATAACGCTACAAAAAAAGAGCAAAAAAGTTAGTGAAATATGTGAATAACATATAGCAAGTTTCTATATAAATTAAGAATGTAATAAAAATTTTGTTTCAAAAATATTGAGAATTATAGTTAAATATCGATTGAAGCTAAATTAATCAAAATTATTTAACACATGATTAATCTTAGGCCTGACTCTCTAACCTATCCCTGATGGAGTTGCTAAGCTATCACAACATAGCCAGATACGAATCTTAACTAGCCCGACTTAAAATAAAGGGTGTACCCATTATTCTAATATATATTCGTATATCATTATATTCTTTTATTTGGGGCCTATTTCATTATTATTATTATTTATGTTATTTTGTGTCTGCGTACTGAGTTGTTAAGATGAATCACTCATTAGACTTCTCTAAATAGTCATTACAAAGTAACCATTTTTTGGAGTCACCACCAATCTTATTTTAGCTAGGTGAGATTGGATACCTACCAGAGTTTGTATTTTTGAGGTTTACAAAACCCCTAAAAACAAACTCTAAAGTCTACGCTTCTATTAGAAATTACATGAAAGGGTCTGAAATCGGTTACAATCATAAGTAAGGATCAATTTTCTCGTGATGCTTGATAATCAATGCCTTATTAATTCCATGCTAACCTAAATTTTGATTTTTATTTAATTTCAATATTTGATATTTGATTATAATTCCCATATTTCAAAATTAAATTTTACAAAACAAATTTGTTATTCTAGATGAGAAAATTGGGTTTTAATGTTTTTAAAAATCAAAATATCTTTTATACCCTCTCGAAGAACCAAGAGAACATGAATGTTTTTATCATCCTCTATTGTACCCTGTTAGAGAACCTGTGGAATACGAAAGGTTTTATTTTTACCAAAACTAAAAAATCTCAACTTTTATTTTAAAAAGGGTGTATCATTATTAAATAATCTCTAAAACTCTCGAATATTCTAGTAGCAATTCCACATATTAATTTAATTAAAAGACATTGCCTTAATTTTTTTAAAAAAACTACTTTTATTAAAAATATTGACCTTAAGACCTAAAAATGGTATAATATGATGAACCTATTCCTAATGCGTACTTTTGACATGAAAGTACCCAGTATTCATATAGGACTTGATTCTAATGCAAATTTATAAAAATACCTTTAAGGTATACCTTTGATGTAAAAATATCCCGGTTATCTTAAGAACTTGTCCTAAATATGCACCTTTGGCCTAAAAGCATCCTGGTGCTTATCTAAGACTTAACTCGAGGGAAATTACCAAAATGCTCGTAGGGTTTACCTTGGGTATAAAAATATCATAATAACCCTAATAGACTTTAAAATGATCTTAGAAGGCTAAAATAATCCCAAATGTTCACCTTCAGCATAAAACCATCTTAGTGAGTAAAATTACCAAGATGCCCTTAAGGTAAACCTTCGATATGAAAGTATCCCAGTAAACCTAATTGACTTTAAAAGGATCTTAAAAGGTTAAACCAATCTTAAATATTCACCTAGGCGTAAAAAGCATCCCAGTGAGCAAAACTACCAAAATACACCTATGGTATACCTTCGACGTAAAAGTATTTTCGTAACCTTAATGGACACTAAAATGTTATTCAAAGGCTAAACTAATCTTAAATATTTACTTTTGGCGAAAAAGCACCTCGGTGAGGAAAATTACCAAAATGTCTCTAGAGTATACCTTCGACGTAAAAGTATCCCAGTAACCTTAAAAGACATTAATATGATGATGAAATGACAAACCAATCCTAAATATGCACTTTTGGGATAAAAGCATATGGGTTACTATCTAGGTCTCGATTCTAGGTAAAATTACTAAAATGCCATTGGGGTATATCTTCAACATAAAAGTATCTTGGCAACCTAATGAACACTAATGCGATGATGAAATGACAAACATATCCTAAATATGCACCTTTGGCATAAAAGCATCCCGATTACTGTCTATGACTCTATTCTAGGTAAAATTATCAAAATGGCCTTAGGGTATACCTTCGACATGAAAGCACCCCGATACCTTAACGAGAACTAATACGAAGATGGAAGGATAAATTTACCCTAAGTGGGGAAATTAGCATTCAAAAATTAGCTTGAAATACAAAAATTACAACTAAGCTTTAAACTTTCAAAAAAAATATTTTGTACTCTACGAAGAACCGAGAGAATACAAAAAATTTTGATAATTTCTATACCCTTATGGAAGACCATAGGAATAATAAAAATATTTGAAAGTGATGAAAATGACCATTTTCCCCTAAATACTAAAATTTGCTTTTAGTCCCTAAACTTTTTAATTTTGCATTTTGGTCCCTACATAAAAAATCATCAATTAACACCAAATATGTCATGAAAAATTACGAAAATCACACCAAAAGTCACAACATGAATTCAGCCAAGCACCCATGGCCTTGAAGTAATTTTTTCATACTTTGCAAACTAGTCCCTAAAATTAGTAAAATTGAAAAATGACCCCAAAATGATATAAAATGCATAAAACATATTCAAATATACTAAACTAAGCATAAAAACACTTCTATAATTATCCATAAGTAATGGGTCAAGCATTGCTAGCCATAGAAAAAATTTTACGGCTTTTGCAATTTAGTCCTAATATTTCTATATTTACAAAATAAGCTAAATAAAATTAAAACATCACAAAATCAGCCCCAACATGATTCTGCCATCATAATATTTCAGTCAAAAATAATTTTTTCCATCACATATTTTAATAAATATTAATATACATAAATGTTGCAATTTTTACCAAGCATAAATTAGCATTAAAAGACATAAAAAATAATGAATAAATTTATATAAAATAACGTGAAAATATTAAGAGAAATTACATAAACATATATACATGAAAATAACAACATATATCAACAAACACAAACAATCTCAAAGAAAATCAAATTATTTCTAATAAAAATTAACTAAAACAACAAAGCAAAAAATTTTAATCATAGCCATCTTATTTGGCCTTTCAACATGAACAAAAATTCATGAGCACAAGTATTTAGTTGGCTTATTGAAAAAAGGAACCAAACAAGAAATAAACAAAAATTAAGAAAATTACAAGAATTTTACCTTGAAGATGCTTGAAAATCTATGTATTTTTTGTGTTTTTTCTTTTTTTTTCTCATGGAAATTGCTAGATCCAAAAGACTTAAAATGAAGAAAACCACTACTTTTTTTGTAATGGATGAAAGACGTCAAGGTGGAGTTCCCACCAACTTCTACCAATTTCTTTATTTATTTTATTTAATATTTATTATTCTTTTATTTTTTGATTTGATTAATTAATTTGTCATTTACTGAATTGCGTCATGCATGATAACATCAATTGTAGATACTTTTAGTAGATATTTGTATAATTTGTAAAATTATATCGTAAATATTAATTAAAAGGATTAAATTATAAAAATTAAAAATTATATATTTGAAACAAAATTTCATATGATTGATTTAATTTGATCAAATAATAAAATAATTTTTATGTACAATAAAAAATTAAAAATAGCAAACTCGTATATTTTTATGAGAAAAACCCTTATCGAAAAAAATTGCTATATGTAAAATATGAAAAATTCATAAAATAAATTAAATTTTTAAAAAATGATTTGATGTGAATTAAAAAAAATAATATTTGAAGATTTTTAAAAATTATAAACTTAGTAAATCTTACTAAAAAATTTACAGAGTAGAAAACTCTTTATCTCAGCAATAAAAAAAAAATCTAAAACTCATAAAATAAATTGAATTTTTTAAAACTGATTTAATATGAGTTAAACAATAATATTTAAATAATTTTAAAAAATATAAACTACAAAAAATCCTCCTAAAAAATATACCGAGTAAAAAATTCTATATTTTGGAAATGGAAGAAATTATGAAAGAAAATGAAAAACTCAAGAAATAAAACGAATTTTGAAAACTAATTTAATATGAATTTAATGAAGATATTTATAGAATTTTAAAAATTAAAAATTCAGAAAAGCTCCCTCGACAAAATTTACGGAGTGAAAAACTTTGTATCATGGAAACAGGGGAAATTCTGAAAGAAAATAAAAAACTTGTAAAATAAAATGAATTTTTCAAAATTGATTTAACATGAATTAAACAATAATATTTAAAGAATTTTAAAAATTAGAAACTTAGAAAAATCTTCGCAAAAATTTACGGAGTAAAAAACTTCGTATTTGAAAACTAAAAGAAAATGTTAAACTAATAAATGAATTTTGAAAAACTAATTTAATGATGGTTAAATGGAAATATTTAAAGAATTTTGAAGTTCAAAACACAAGAAAATTACTTTAAAAATTTTACATATATAGGAAAGCTTGTATTTTAAAATCAAGGAAATTATAAAAATATGTTTAATTTTAGAAAAAAATGAATTTTATCCATTATATTAATCAAAATATTAATTTATAAAATTAATGAAGATCAAAATTGAAATTTGAGATAATTTTTACCTAAAAAATTTCACGAGTATGATGCTTGTAATACTACAAAAAATTTAAAATTAATTACAAAAGTGGTCAACTTTGATACCTTGTGGTATGAAATGCCAATATGAATTTTTCTTAAATATTTTTTATTTTTGGGGTGAGTATCGGCATAAATACCACACTGGTAACAGTAAATATATATGATAGTTAATTTTTCAAAATTTATGAGAAATTCTTAAGAAATTCCTAAAAATGAGAAATTTGACCATAATATCATTCGCCAAGATAGATTTTCAAAATTTGAGAAGAAACTATTAAAAAATAATTGTTCTCTTAAATATTCGTACTGTATGCCTAAAATTAGATATCAAAATATGACTTTTTTTGTCAGGTGAACTTACGACCATTTTAATATGACTAAAAAGGTCTTGAAAATGTCTTGTTCATCTAAAAAAGATCATTCCAATGAGAGTGATCGTTAAGTTCTCAATCTCAAATATTCAGGATTATCTACAGAGAGACCTGGACAAAATTAGGTGTATATAGTTAGGAAAATCAGGTACTTGCAAAAGCAATCCTTTTTGGTTACTTTTGAATCTTGTAAATATGGTTATGCATAATGGATGAATAAAAAATATCAGTTCATGAAACAATGGTATTAAGTTATGATTCGAATTCTTTAATAATTTCCACGTTTGATATTTAACCAATTGTTTAGCCTTCAATTTATGCCATTAAATATAATTTTATACACTTATTCATTCATACATTTGTTTATTTATTTATTTTATCAATTTTTCCATATTTAATAAAGATTAATGTTAATAAGGTACATATATATTCCCATGAATAATTTAAGTTTTTTTATATTTTTTTATTTGAGGTGAATAATATGGAATTGTAAGATAGAAATGAGACATTATTGGACAAGATGAATAGAAACAAGTCCCAGAACAACAAAGGGAAATGGGAGACACGAATACTCCAAGCCATTCAAGGAAGTAAAAAGAAGAAAGAGTTATGGAGGAAAGGTCTCCACAAAAACAAAGCCTTAACCAAAAGAAAATTATAAATAATTTTGTATAATTTTGTAATTCCGTACCATACCAACGCTTATGCTGGGGATCCAAGAAAGTGCAAGCTGAAAGGCGATTAACTGAAAGTACTCAATCTTTAGGGAGCCAGTCCATAATACAAATTCTTATTGACTAAGGGGCAATAGGTAACATATATGGGATGATAAAATAATTCTATCATAGTAGATGGTGGCCGAGATAATAATGAGTCAAGAAACTGAGAAAATCTATTCAAACAATGTTCTTGCTACTAGCCTTTTATTGTTCAACAACCTCAATAGGTTTATTCTATACCTTGCAGTCTTTTACGCTAACTTTTTGACTCTAAGTTCTAAAACGAGAAGAAACTGGGAACAGTTTAGGCCATGCTCAAAAGCAAAAAGGAAAAAAGTGTATCATGCATTATTTATTTCCTACACCAAGCTCTTTTTTTTACTTGATCAAAATCAGATGATTTTTGTTATTCCAACAAAGACTAGAAATCTCTCTACCCAAAGTGGTATAATCAGAGCATCAGGATGCAACACTTTCTGTATAAGTATTTCAATAACCAATTCATGTTGCTCAATGTAAGGATAATTTAGTTATTCAATGTGGTTAATTAGAGAATCACATGCTGTTGTTTGATTTGATTGCTTAGATGATTACTTGCCTTCATATCAGATTTATCCTCTTTTAAAGAATTTAGTAAAGAGTCATATAGTGTTTGTCCTCATGGCATGATTGAGATGATAGGCAATAACCATGCATCTTATGGAATTTTTGATCTTGGGAACTTAAAGTCTGATATGCCTTATGATGTTTCACTAGCTGATTTACAATTCATCCCTCAGGTATACCAATCTAGCAAAAATTTAAAGTTGATGGATGTCTATTAAAGGTGATTGTTTAAGGTTCATCGACCTTCTGGTAGTATGCCAATTAGGGGCAATGTCTATCTTGACTCTAAAACACTGTATATTACTTTTTAAAAACTATGAATGTTGAAATGAATTTTAGTTTTAAATAGTATGGGTAGTGTCACTAACGGTGAATTTTGTTAATAATGATTTCTAGCATCTAGGATAATAAGAACATTTGAAAATTTTTTCTTTGATAGATGATTATCATTAGGTTTAAACTCTATCAGAAAGGTCTTTTACTTCCATAAATATATGATTACCCTAAACATTCAACTATAATCTTTTCACCACTAGAGACCTTCCATATCTACATTCTTTTTTATGGATTTTTTAAAGGTTTTACACATAAGTTATGCTCTTAAAAGATTTAGATATTGATGATATATATTAAAATAATGACAGTAATTTCAAGATCTCTCTCATTTTGAGAACATTTTGCCATAATTTTTGACATTCTTCCAAATCCTTAATTTAGGAAGAATGAGAGTAAAAGTGAGCCAAAAACACCTTTTTTTTTTCCCAAACAAGACTTTTTTAAACCAATTTTTGATACATAAGATATAAGATCCAAGATCTTTTCTAGGCCAATTCAATTTTCTCTCTTAAAAGCTTAACTAGTCGTTAAGGGCTATTAAGCTAAAATGTTGAAAGGCATACTTTAAGCCTTTATTGAGTGTAATGTCATATTATTGAGGTGCTTAACATGATTTTATAAGAAAATTATCCTTTTTGCTAGCAAAATACTTGATAGTTCAAATGGCTATGCTTGAAATAAAATATTGCCTTCTTCTTTATCTTTTCTCAAATATAGAAAATTATGTCCTTTGCAATCCCCTTTGATCCTGATAATTTATTTTTTTCTTTAAACCCTAATCAAGGATTACTCTCTGTAATAAAGGGTAAATGAAGTGAAGCTTAGAAATTAGAAGAAGTAGATTCCATTTTTAAGTCACAAGAGGACCAAGTTTGATGTCATAAGGCAAAATTTAAAGACTGAAGGAAGTTGAGTTTCAAGTTCAAATATTCAAAGTGAGAAATAAAGAAAGTTTGTATTTCAAGTTTAAATATTCAAAGTGAAAAATAAAAACAAGTTTAAATTTCAAGTTTTTCAATGTAAAAAAAAAAACAAATCAAAAAAGTTTAAATTATAATTTTCTTTAAAATGAAGAATGAAGAAAGCAAAAGTGGATGAAGAAATGAAGATGTGTTTTGCCTTGAAAGACAAGCTGGATTCAATTCCTTTTGAAGAGAAGTGATCTTTGATCAATTAGCTTTAAACATTTATTTGGGTCTATTTATCCTTTTCTTTCTTAACCAAGATCCATGGCCTACATTACGTACATCTCAATCAGACATGGCTATTTGAGCTGTCAGGTTATTCCTAGGATGCTATTTACAAATACATTTTTTGAATGATTTTTGAGTCTTTAATAATATGATAGGCAAGCTTACAAATGTTGGAATTGCTCATAAATCAACAAAGATAGCCACTAGTGAAAACCCTTCTAGCTAATTCAAAAATGATCATAAACCCATGAAAATTTCATAACATTAATAAAAGGCTAAGTCAAATGCCCAAACATTAATTCCTTTTAAAATAAACTTTCAGAATTTTATGCCCAACCTTTGGAATTGATGCTTACCAAAAGCTTTTTAGATCAACCCTTCGAGACTTGGTGTTTACTAGCATTAGGTTAACATTTGTCAAGCTACTATATTTAAAGATTAAAAAGATGTTATAACTTGATTGTTTGCCTTTCAAGAAACTGCCATGGAATGAACATCTTTAGTCTTAATAAACCTTGAATTTGTTATATCAGTTTCTTGAAGACATATTTTAGTAGTGCCAGCTTATATGTGCCACTAAATTTATTTTTTCATATAATTCAAAGAAGCCCCGAATAGTGTTTATCAATTAAAAGAAAAATTTTTAACATCATGATGAACATAACATATCCATTATCCTTGATATTGGAAATCCATGGGTGAAATTATTTTGGAATTTACATAAATTTTGATCAAGTAAACTTTTTTTCTAGGTCAAAATGAGAAGGTAATCTCATTCCATTAATCCTTGAATTTTGATGAATTATGATACTTTTTATCATTTCAATAGAAGTTTACAAATAGGCATTGCACTAATATTTATCCAGTTGTATAAATTATTTTTGTATATTGCTGAAGACTAATTTGATATTTGATGATTTTTTTGGAAAGACTAAAGCATTCCATTAAGAAATCTATTGCTTCTTCATGCGATCCTATGGTCAAGTTAGTGAAGAAGGCTTTGAAAAAGCTTTAATGGTGATATTCGAAGCATTTAAAAGTTTTCATTCAAAAAAGAAGTTTTCAAAGTCTTTGATGGTGATATTCATAGCATTTAGAACTTTTCATTCAAAAATTGTTTTCAGAGCTTCAATGGTAATATTTGAAGCATTCAAAAAAAGCTTCGATGGTGATATTTGAAGCATTCAGAAGTTTTCATTCAGAAAATGCACTCAAAGTCTTCGATGGTGATATTTAAAGATAAAACTTTGATGGCGATATTTGGTTTTCATTCAAAAAATGTTTTCAAAGCTTTGATGGTTCTTAGAAGTATCCATAAAAGTTTTCAAAATTCTTCAAGGCCACTTCGTTTGGTGAGGCAGAAAGATCAACAAAGTTTTATGATCACCGGGATACTTTTATGCCAAAGGTGTATAAAGGAAATAGGTTCATTTGTTCTTAGTCAGCTTTACTTGGTTAGAAACCAATGAAGTATGATGTCAAGTTTGTCCGATTAAGCAGAAGAATAGGCAAAGTTTATGCTAGAACTGAATTCTGTGTGATCACTAGGATGCTTCTATGCCAATAGTGTACAGGAAGAATAGGTTCATTTGCTATTGGTCAACTTTACTTGGCTAGAAACCAATGAAGTAGGATGTCTAACTTCATCCGATTAAGCAAAAAGATCAATGAAGTTTATGTTAGAGTTGACTTCTTTCTGATCACCTAAATGCTTTTATGCCAAAGGTGTATAAGAGGAATAGGCTCATTTGTTACTAGTTAGTTTCACTTGGTTAGAAACCAATAAAGCATGATGTCTAACTTCGTCTGAATAAGTAGAAGGATTGACAAAGTTTATGTTAGAACCAAATCTTTTGAGATCACTGAGATACTTTTATGGTAAAGTTGCACAAGAAGGATAGGTTGATTTGTTAATGGTAGCTTCATTTGGTTAGGAACCAATGAAGTAAAATGTCATTTTCAAGTGATCTTATGGTAAGGAACGTGAAGTAGGGCTTAAGCTAGCTTCCTCCAGTTAAGCAAAAGGATTCATAGAGTTTTCATAGGTTTTTTGTTAGTTGATGTATATATATATATGTATGTAAAAAAACTTTTCACAAATGTTTATAAGGCGTAAACAAAATTGTGTCCATTTGATGTTTGACCTATTCCTGATTCTCAACAATGGCCAAAGAGGGGCAGCTATAGACACGTAGTTTTATCTGTGTCCTTTTCTTGAAAGTCCAAAAATATCCAAGACTTGCATAGGCTTTCTTTAGGTAAAATTAACATTTTCAAGATGTATTTAATTGTGCTTAAATGACTGCAAGTGCACGTGACAAAATTAGCATCATTTCAAGAGTCATACATAACAAATCTCAAACCCAAAAAAAAAAGGAAAGATGAATATAAATGCAAAATAATTAACTTTTTACTTTTTACTTATGGAATTTTGAAATTTATTTTTGTAGATATTTACCCTAGTTAAATTTCCTATTTTAGGAATTTTTGAGAATTTTTTTGGTTAAATTTAGGACGCTAATCCTTGTATATTTTTATCGATACCAGTGTGCTATTTTTGCTGATAATCACTCTTAAAAATCATAAATATCTAAGAAAAATTTGTATTGATATTTTTTACCATGAGGTATCAAGTTAGGAATTTTTCCATTTTTTTACTTTCTCATTGTATCGCGAGTATTTTGCTAGCGAATTTTTTGGTAAAAACTTATTTCAGATCTAAGATTTTCATTTTTTTTCATTTTTTAAATTAATATTTTGAATATTTAATTTATTTTATATAAGTTTTAATGTATTTTAAAAAAATTTCGGGTCTAAAATATGAGCTTTTCTTTATCTATAAAGTTTTTGGTGGAATTTTCAAGTTTTGAACTTCAAAATTCTTTAAATATTTTCATTTAACCATTGTTAAGTCAATTTTTCCAAAATTTATTTTATTTTATGCGTTTTGCATTTTTCAAAATTTTTCTAATTCTACAATATAGAGTTTCTACTCTGTAAATTTTTTCGAAAAGATTTTTTTGATTTTATAGTTTTCAAAATTCTTCAAACATTATTATTTAAATCATATTAAATTAGTTTTGAAATTTTAATTTATTTTATGAGCTTTGCATTTTCTTTAATAATTTTCCTTTTTTTTCATAATTTATTTAAATGTTGTATATAATTCAATGTATAGATACAAGTACCCTTAAACCCATAGAAAGGAGTTAATATATGCTTCGCTCTAACCAGAGGTAGCAACAACTGATTAAAAATATTATTTATGCTGCAGTTCATCTTAAACTCCTAATACCTCATGAGTAAAAGTCCTAATCCTTGTGTCATTTAATAATAGGCTCTTGTGCAAATCGATTTTGTTTTACAAAATTAGGGACATTTTATGCTTTTACTGATTTCTTAAGATATAGTCTAAGTGATCCCCCAATGGCTGCGGATGTCCAAGTTACTACATTAGTAGGATGATAATTTCATACAAAGGATAGAATATTCAATCTACCAATCTTATAATACAGATCAGTTGATGTAAAGGAAATATAATAACTAATTGTACAAAGTTCTTTTTCGATTCATAGTTAACAACTCACCTAATGAAACATCATTATCATCCCTAAATTTGTATGAATAAGGGAATATTCATTGTGTGGCTGCATCACATTGCAAAAAATAGTTTATCATCTAATCAACAATTCAAATTAATAGGAATGGAAACATAACTTTAAGGTTAATTCCTACATTATGTTAGCAACTTTTATATCTAATGATATCTCAATGTAATTACTTATAGGATTTAGCAAGGATTTCTAAGGGCTATCATCCAACAACAATGTGTTAGATTCATGATAACCTTTCTCCCTTAGTTCGCTACATCTATCCCAAAGATTTCATAGATCCTTTAACATCACATGTTTAGCAGGATTGTCAAGAATATTGTATTTCTTTTTTATACAGTAGTATGCATCATATAAATTAAGAAATTGATATATCAGCTATATCACAGACTTTATTATTTGTACACTGAACAAAGAATCAACAATGTTTCTTCACTTTACCTAATAAAACAACAATATCTCTTTCATATCACCAAGCAAATATGTTAGAACACCGTCCAATTTTTCCTACGTGTGAACATATGGCCTATATGTTATTAAAACCCATACTTTATGAAAACGAGGACTTTACCAATATTGTAGACACCTTATTTTGTCCACGCCAATTTTTGGCATCCTAGGAGTTAGGTAAGAGATGATAGATCAAAAAATAGAAATAAAAGTTAGGGATGACTACCGAGTGTCGCAATAAGCCCCAGGGTAGATCCTTACAGATCTATCAGTGCATATGACTTAAAATATTTTTCTAACTTGGAAATGTCTTCTTAACTGTTGCAATGTGCCCTAGGGTGGATCCTCGCAGATCTATGGGTGCATACAACTTAAAATATTTTTCTTAAGAATGTCTTCTTGATTGAGACTTTTCCTTCGTGACATGATGAGAGCAAGAAAGTACAGATTCTTGACTTTTGACATAGTGAAGGAGACCATAAGACGAATTGCTCATCTTATTGGTCTCGGATGACCATCATGAAATGGCTAATGCTTGGAGTCACCACCGATCATTTTGGGCTAGGCATGACTGGATGCCTATTGAAACCTATGTTTTGAGTTATAAAACTTAAAATATCGATCCTATGGTCTACGTAGTACAAAGATTCATTATTTGGGTTTAGGAGTTGGTGATGCATGATGAGGTAGGAACTTTTTTGCGATGCCTGAAATCGGTACCTTACTAGCGATATCTTATCTTGTTTTCGACTCTTTTGATCTTACCTCATCATTATTTCGATATAAACTTTTTTTAGTGCATGAATCTTATAAAAATACAAATCCATGTTTTGATGAAAAGGATTTAATCTCATAAGCGCCCTAGAGAGATGGGGAATATAAAGATTTTCAATAAAAATAAACTTTGGATTTTACTTTAAAAAATGGAATATTTTATTTTAGGCACTAGAGAGATACCCACATGGAATATTACCTTTAGTTTTGTCTGAAATGATTGGAAAACATGAATGCACATAATCATCACAAAGAAATCATTTTAGTAAGGCAATAAATGAAGAACATGACATGGATCATTTAATGTAATGATAAAGAAAAAGGATGGACTATTGAAATTTATCTCGTAAATGGCATCGATTACCTAGGAATAACTGAATTGATAATTTTTGAGATGCATCTAGGTTTTTTTATTAAATGAGGTTTGTTTGACATATTCATGGAAGTCTGGGAAGGAGAAAATTTTAATTGTAGTTGAAAGACAAGGTTGGAGTATCCCTGTGAATGACGAATAATTTTTATAAAGGAAATTTTTTAAAGGTTGAGAATTTTGAAAAACGGGGTTAAAGTATCCCTTCAAAAAGTTGAGGTTGGAGTATCCCATGGATGATGAATAATTTGACAAAGGAAGAATGGAAGGTCGAGGTTAAAGTATCCCCAAAAGTGACATATCTGACACTCTTTAAATAAGTTTAGTTGGAAAACTTAAGTTGACAAAACTTCATGATTTAGAAAATGAGTGAGTATTTTAATGATTTTGGCCAAAGAAATTATTGTTAATGAGGATAGTAAATATGTAAAATATATTCGTGTCTTGATACGAGCCTATGGGAGGTCAAAGTAGGTTTCTCGAGGTTGATTAGGGTGATATAGGGACATTTGAATGTCTTGATATGAAGCTTAGGAAAACAATTCAATTTTGACCATAACTGAAAATAAGGGACAGCATCACACTATCCCCCATTCTAAATTTTTTCTAAATTGGTTTGAAGGCTTTAGAGGGTGGACAAGATACCTTAGAAACGTAACTTGATGAGGGTCACTCTAAAAATATTCCTAATATCCCAAAAAGTTATTTTCTAGGGGAAATAAACTTTCAAGTTTGGATTAATTACACTGCTGGTAGAGCATACGAGGGAAAAATGTGTTAGAATTTGAAAAATCACCTCAAACTCGTTTAGTATCGAAAATCACAAATAATACCTTTTTAGAAAAAGAATTTTATGAATTTTTTAAGAAAAGTTTTGAATGGATTTGGAAAAATCATTTAGTGGGCCTAAAGGGCCAAACTAGAATGCACTTTGTTCACTACAAGGATTCTGGATAATTTAGGTGTGAAAAATCATAACTCTTTCATTCAAACTAATCCAGGGTTGAATAGGACCTTGTTTTAAAGATATTTTAACACACTTTCAGAAAATATATCATAAAATTTGTAAAAAAATTGTTTGAGATTTTAAAATGATTTTTCAATTCGTAACAGTGCTATTGCCAGTAGGGTACAAAATAAAGTAGAGGATATTTCTTATTTTCTTTATGTTTACAAGTCCAAACTCCAGTCATCAACATTCGAATGTCCATGACTAAAGGGAAAGAGTGGTATAAGTGTCACAAACTTATTTGTACAACCCCAAAGTATTTTAGGACGATGAAACAGCCCATTGATCATACCACTCAATGTTTCGACTAAAAAACAAGGCACGAACATTTTGGGAACAAGTGTAAGGCCATTTTCATTGCAAAATCAGAAGATTTAAGCTCGTTTAACCAAGATTCCAGATATGAAAAACTTAATTTTCCCTAAGATATTTTGCTAACTTTAAGAAAAATGCTAAGCTCATGCTAATCCTCACTGGTTGAGGTTAACATGCTTGGCTTAGGGAGGTTTTGAAAATCAATTTTTTATAGCCATCAAACATGCATTTAGACAAGGTGAAGACAACAAACATACAAGGGGATGGCACATAACATGAATGAGAATGCTAACTTTACCAATAGTCTTGACAAAGAAAGTGTTGTGCACATATCTCATGAAGTGAAGCATGTCAAAAATGACAATGATTCATGATGAAAGGTAAGTTAACATATAAACATGCTTAAAACATCCTAGGCTAGGGATTTGTGAATGGATTGAACATAACATGATGCATGGATATGGCATAAAATGCATGAGTAAGAGCTATTAAAAAAATGAGGATGAAATAAGGCATTTTGCACATCAAAGGGGCATTAAGACATCCAAATCCTAAACTACCACAACCAAAAGGCCACAATAATGCATGAGAATCCTAAAAGGGTGATGGAAACATGGAGAGCTCACTAAAATGATAAAGATGCTGAAAAACAAAAAATAAAAGTGATAAAGTAGGAAGTTATATTAATAAAACTTCAATCTTTGGCTAAATAGTCAGAGCAGCTAAGATGGCTTGAATTTCCCTCTCTTCTTTATTGTTAATAAGCAAGAAAAAGTGAGAAACAATGAGGTTGTAGTTCTAGTATGCATGAGGGTGATTTTTGGAATGTGTAGTGGTTAAGAGTGAGTGTTTTAGAGCTGTTTTTGGGTGTTAAGTGAAGAGCTACGGGATTGGTTTTCTTGATATGTGAATGTGTTTTGGAAGCTAAAACAAGCTCGAATCTAAAGTCCCTCAATTAAGATATAAGTTATCTATTTATACTAGCATTTTGGAGATGAATTAGAGGAGTTTTTGGTCATTTCTCAAAGGGAAAAAGTGATGTCAGCTTGATCACTGTGGAGTGGCTGTAGGGAGCAACTTGCTACTAATGTGATGGACATAGGGTGACTAGTTTAAATGGTGAAATGATTTTCTAGCAAATAGGGTGGCTGATGGTGATCTTGGTCAATAAACTAGGGAGGAGTAGGGTAATCATGTGATATTGACCTTTTTAATCTAATTTAGACTTCAAAAATGCTTTGATTAATTTAAAAGTCCAAATTCATATCTAATATAGGTTTTGATCTTTTTTTATGCAAAGAAACGAGTTAACTGGGTTTTGGATCAATGGTGGACAAGTTAAAAATTCTTGAATCGTGGAAAATAGCCTGCATGTATCGATACATTGCAAAATGTATTGATATATTTAGTCCAAAAACCTTAAGTTTATTGATACAATGAACATTCTATCAATACAATGATCATTGTATCGACACTATGGACCACTATGAACCATTATATCGATAAATGTTGATATGTATCAATACATTTGTTTATGGAATGCATGTTTTGGACTTTGCATGGCTTAGTATCGACACATAAGCTCCTGTATCGATACATAAGTTCATGTATTGATACATTTACATGTTGTATTGATACGAATACGGACATTTCAAATTTTTGGATCGTTGAAGCATTGCATCGATACATGAGAACCATGTATCGATACTTTTAAGCAAAATTGTAAATTTTCTCATATCTTTTATCCCCTAACACCTTGAACTATGTCCTTCGATGCCAAATCTTTGCATTTATCATTGATATGATTCATAAAACTTCTTAACCTACTCAAAAATACTTTTTCATCAGGCGATAAGTCACCTAGCGATTACCGCCCCCTCTCACATCCATATCCTAGGTTGCTAAAAAAATTAGCCCAGACAAAATAAGGTGCCTATAGTTACCCCTCTTTGACTGTTACTGAGAATCTAGAATAGAGCAATGACAAATAGACACTATTTTGTCTGGGGTGGAGTGACCCTCCCTACTATGTTGTTAGGTTTTATAAGGTTTAACCCCCTTAAGCAGTTATAGAGTAATGTAAACTTTTGATGTAGGTACCATTAGCATGAGCAGATTTTAACTTAAGCTTAGGTGCCCTCAGCTCATGTAGGCTTTGATTTGAGTACCGCCAACTTGTATGGGCTTTGACTTAGACTTAGGTGCCACTAGCTCGTATAGGCTTTGACTTGAATGCTGCCATCTTGTACGAGCTTTGACTCAAACTAGGTGCCACCAGCTTATGTAGGCTTTGAAAATGTGCCACTAACTCATGAGCTTTGAAAAGGGTGCCACTGACTTGTGGGTTATGAAAAAGGTGCCGTTGCCTTGTGGGCTTTAAAGGGGTGCCATTGACTTGTAAGCTTTGAAAAAAGTGCTCCTGACTTATGGGCTTTAAAAAATAATGCCACTAACTTATGGGCTTTAAAAAGGTGCCACTGACTTGTGGGCTTTAAAAAGGGTGCCACTGACTTGTGGGCTTTGAATAGGGTGCCATTAACTTATGGGCTTTAAAAAACGTGCTACTGACTTATGGGCTTTGGAAAGGTGGCACTGAGTTGTGGGCTTTGAATAGGGTGCAACTAACTTATGGGCTTTGAAAAGGGTGCCACTGACTTATGGGCTTTAAAAAAGTACCATTAATTTATAAGCTTTGATGAGGTGCTAGTGAGTTGTAGGCTTTGAAAAGGTGCTACTAACTTTTGGGCTTTTGGAAAGGTGCCATCGATTTGTGGGCTTTTAAAAAGGTGCCACTAACTTATGCACTTGATGTGGGTATGATTAGCATCCAGTTATTTACAAACAAGTTTGTTGCCACTAGCTTTATGGGCTTAAGAAGGTTTCTTGATATGTGCCTCTTGAATAACACTTGGTTTACAAAGCTTAAAGTTCTTACCAGGGAATCCTTGGATGTTTGGTGAACTTGGCTTGAAGTAACTCTGCAAAAATCATGATGTATGATGGTAATGTGAATGCATGATGTGGAATGCTATCATGATTACATGATGTGAAGTCTAATACGAGAGATAGCCATAGTTTTTCTTATACGTCATTCAGACTCTCATAGGAATGGTGATTCGTCTTTGTTACAACTATGGACGGGAATTTTCCTAACCCACTAGGGATTGTAGGCTATCTTGCCTCCACTGGGGATACAATGAAAAATCTATTCTCAAGCATTTGGATTATTGCATTTCCTAATTTGAGAGGCTTAATCGTTTTTTAGCAATTAAAAGGCATTTTTATCGATTTGGAGATTGTTTGACAGATTAGTTTGATGTCTCTGGTTTCGATAGGATTCTGATAAAATGCATGGGTCAATTTTTGGTTAGCTTAAAATGGTTTTTCTTGAGATGTGGCTTGTGAAAGCAAGAAAAGTTTGGTGTATGGTCTTGCCAAGCATGAAAAGTGTATGATCTTGATGATCAGGGCCTAAGTCGAGTTCTTTATGCTTTTCTTTTCCTCTCAATATAATATTGAAATGTCCTGATGCATATTTAAGTTGATTATCAAACATCATCAGTTAAATGACAAGTGCAATGTAAATTGTACAGGGGTTAAAAGAAACAAGTTAATATTTATTCATGACAATAAAGGATACAACTTAGTATACTTTTTGACAAACAAGTGATTCCATGGTAAAAAGTATGATCTTTTGGGTGAAAGATGCCTCTAATGATGATGACATGAATGTTCTTTAGGTGCTTTCCAAGATCTTTCTCAAACAATGAATGTGACTAGTATGAGCTGATCTTTAGAAGATCCCTAGAATTGCTTTGCTTTGTTCTATAAGTGAAATCAGTCTATGCCTTATCAAAATTGATCTTCTCAAGTTACCCTGGCGGGTTTTCAACTATAATTAGGTTGGTTGCCCAGATGCCTTTTTTGAATTTTCATCTGGACCCCCTTTTTGTTTTTATCCTTTCTTTTCTTTTTGTTTTTTTGTTTTTATTTTTTTTGAAAGACTTCTTTTTTGGTTTTCGCCCTCTACATGTAATATTTCTTGACGGAATCTGAGTTGGCTGGGTTAGGCAAGGCATTCTATCCATTTTTGACAAGATTAGGGCCCCTTTGAAAAAGGCTTGCTTCATGACATATGATCCTTCCTAATTAGTGGTTGACTTGCCCTATGTATCTTTGTGAATTGAGAGGATTTTTTTTAGTACCAATTTGCTTGTGTGAAATTGTCATGGGCGAATCTTTTTGTTGTGGGCTCCGATCATGCATCTTTAATACATTTGACCATGGCAGATGGCTTTCATGTATTTCTTCTCAATGAGGTTGATCTAGTAGTATCTGTTCTTGACCTATTCAGCCTCTTCAAGTTTAGTTTCCATCGAGACTTTGAGAGAAAGAATCTCGACTTTGATAGGCAATACAACTTTCATCTTATAGACAAGGAAGAATAGGGTAGCACCTATAGAAATGCAAACTAAGGTCTGATAGGTATGAAGTGTAAAGGATAGCTTCTCACGTCAGTCTTTGTAAGTCTCAGCCATTTTTTCAACTATTCTTTTGATGTTTTTGTTGGTTGCCTTGACTGCCCTATTCATCTTTGGGTGATAAGGGACATAATTATGATGCTAGATCTTAAACTGTAAGTAGACTGCTTGCATTATTTTATTAGTTAAGTTGCTTGCCTTGTCTATGATGATTTGGTTCGAAAGGCTATATATATAAATGATGTCCTGCTTGACAAACTTACAGACAGTCGATCTAATGACATTAGCATATGAGGTAGCCTCCACCCATTTGGTGAAATAGTTGATCGTTACCAAGATAAAATGATGCTTATTGGAAGCTTTAGGGTTAATCAGCCCGATCACATCCATGCCCCACATGGAGAAGGGCTATGGGGCCATCATGGCGTGAAGTGGCACTGGAGGGAATTGATCTTGTCCATATAGACTTGACACTTATGGTATTTTTGGGCATAATTGATGCAATCTTCCTTGAGCGTCAACCAGTAATGACCCGTTCTCATGATTTGCTTAGCCATCCAATGTCCATTAGCATGCATGCTGCAAATCCCTTCATGAACATCTTCTAGGATCCTTTTGGCTTCAGAAATGATAATGCATCTAAGCAATACTCGATCGTGACTCATTTTGTACAGGATTTTTCCATCGAGAACAAATCCCATAGCCAGCCATTTGATAGTCTTTTTTTCAGTCTCGGTTGCATGTTTGGGATATTGCTAATCTTTGATGTAACAAAGGATGTCATAGTACCACAATAGGCCATCCTTCTCTTTTTTGACACTATGATAATGAACCAGAGTTGTATGGATGCTCATCTGGATGGGAGCAATGTCTGACTCTTGGTTGACTTTAAACGTGGATGAGAAAGTTGTTAAAACATCAGCTATTTGGCTCTCTTCTCGAGGTAAGTGTCGAAAACTAATATCATCGAATTCTTTCTTGAGTTTTGCTATCAGCTTCCCATACTGCATCAGCTTAGCATCATGAGTTTGCCATTCCCCTTTCAATTGGTAGATACCTAGAGCTGAATCACCGAATACCTATAATGTCTTGACGTTCTACTAAATGGCTACTTGAAGTCTCATGACACAAGCTTCATATTCTGCGATATTATTTGTGCAGTCGAAGCTTAGCCTTGCTATGATTGGATAATGACTCCAATCGGGTGACATCAATATTACCCCAATTCCATGTCCTAAAGCATTTGATGCTCCATCAAAATACATATTCCAGGATTGATATTGGTTGGAGTCATTTTCGTCTTCAGAAATACACATTAGATTTTTATCTAAGAAGTCAAAATTTAAGGGTTCATTGTAATCTGTTGCTTGACTTGCCAAAAAATCAGCTATCACACTACCCTTGATGGCCTTTTGACTGACATAGGCGATGTCGTATTCAAAAAGTAGGACTTACCTCCTAGCTAACCTTCCTAATAGTGCAAGCGTTTCACATAGATAATTGATAGGATAAAGCCTTGCAATCAACCATGTGGTGTGATATAACATGTACTACCTGAGTCTCTCAGTTGTCCATACCAAAGCATAACATAACTTTTCGATTGCGAAATAGTTGCACTCGTATTTTGTGAACTTTTTAATTAAGTGGTAAATTGATTGTTCCTTCTTTCTTGACTTATAATGCTGCCCTAATACACATCCAATAGACTTGTCGAAGATTGCTAAGTAAAAGATTAAAGGTTGACTAGGCATTAGTGACACTAACACTGGCGGGCCTAACAGATAATATTTGTCTTTTCTTGCTCGAACTCCTTCCTAAGTAGCTCGATCTCAGAAAGCAGTTCCTCTATTGGGATTTGCAGTATCTCAAAGTTGGGTGGTGGCAATGGATCGTTGATACGATGAAGTATCCATTATTCATATCCAGGAGTAGGAGGGCTTCCTTTCCAGTATCATTCCATACAATGGATCTTCTTCCAAGCTTAGAAAGCTAACTGGATTTTTACTTTATAATTAGGCTCTCCGTATTGAAAATCCCAATGTCCTAACTCTTTGAAGAATATGATGAATTACTAACACTGGAAGTGACGTAATACCAATATAGGAGTATAACTAGTATTTCCCCATAATCCCAAGAGTAGTACATAAGTGTAGCTCCACATCTGTACATAATCAACTGAGGGAACACCCATGGGGTTCTCCATATGATTTCTTCCTCCTTGATGTTTCATAATTCCTAGACCTAATGCTTTTCTATCTTATCTTGATGACATTCTTCCTGTAATGCCATGGAAAAAGGACTGATCTAAGGAAGAAATTTTCCCTGGCTTTCATTTTCCTAACACAGAGATGACCTAGGAGCTATATCTAAAGCAATAGGGCACACCTAATAAACCTTCCTATTCTCGTTCTTTTACAAAAGCTGAAGGCGCGGGTGGTTCTGGTGATGATGGCAAAGCAGGGTTGATGTTGGAACATAGGTGAGAAAAGAAATCTGTGACTGCCACCTCTATATAACCCAAAGTCTTTAGGAATATGATGAGCTCGTAGATTGCCAAAGTGTAGACATCTTGAACTTTCTTTTAGTTAAAAAAATTTACCATGGGCTCTTTTAAGATAGCTCAAGATATGAATTCACTATTCCCTTTTACTTTGACGTGACTGTTAACCCAGGCTTCTGTGACTCCAAGAATTTGCCTTAACCTTTTCTTAAATGGAGGAGGTGATAATGCTTTGCAATAAATCTGGTCAGACTTAGCCCTTTCTATGTTAAGCAGTGCTATGTATTCATTGATGGTAGGGACTAAATCTTGTTGATTAAAGGTGAAACATCGGTAGGCCAGATTCTAAAACTATGTCACTGCTCGCAACAAGCTATCATCCAACTGAACTCGAAGTAAGAAAGCTATATCCTCATACTTTTTAGTAAAGGCTTCTTTCTTTTTGTTATCTCAATTGTACTAAATATGCTTTAATTCCCAACAATTATTCTGACAAAAATTGATTTTGACCTCTTCATGCATTTCTTAGACATAGTTTAACTTTAGGATGTCCCGTTTTGATGTTGGCGACTTCTGACCATGTTGTAACATTTTCAAAGGACTCGGTAGTGGAGATAAGCTGTTGCTCTATAAATGATGCCCCTTGCTAAACACTAAACTAGAATAATTATCCCAAAATGATGATAGTTATGATAGTTATGATGAGATGATACATGCACCAAAACATAAACAAAGGGAAAATAAGTTAGTGGAACATACATGAGATAAATGTAAGGAAAGAAAGAATTTAAGAACATCATAACAAAATATTCATAACATGTCTCAATCAAGGTGGTAAAACGAGAAACGAGCAACATTTCAACATGCCAAAATGCAATTTGCCCTTCATGAGGTGATGCAATATCTTATTTTGATGGAAAAATAACTAACTAGTAGTAATATTAATTTATCACCACTAGTGTGGATACGAGTTAAGCTGTGACTCAGACAGCATAATGGCTTATAGCATAAGACATTGTGAATGATGGTTTTTGCTCACCGTCTTTTGTTTATAGAAAAATTAGCCATCATTCGAGTAACATAATGACATGTCTTGATAAATGATAAAAATATAGATGTGGGTGACAATTGTAGACTTATTGTCACTTACATAATTATGGTAATTAAGAGTAAGGGTTATGAATGTTTCCCCAAGTGACCCTATTCTCTAGGTATTTTAATAGTGTTTCGGTATGGTTTGACATGGTTTAGCTCGTAGGGCTTACTATATCAGGTTTAGATTAACGCCTAAACAATATTTGAATCACTCTTTCATTCGGTAAAAATAGTCAAGGCACCCCAATCCTAGGCCTATTAGGGTTTGGCAGAATGGGTTCAATTCGGTGGATGTATTTCCCTATGCAAATACAGAAGGTTACTCATGAGAGACATAGGTAATTTACATCTGAGAAGTTATTGTCATGCCTATGCAGAGGGTTACTCATGAGAGACATAGGTAATTTATATCCGAGAAGTTATTGCCATGCCTATATGGAGGGTTACTCATGAAAGTGGATAGCTCACCTTGTCCTAATGATTAGGTTATAACCATGCCATGGAGTTTGGCGGGACTCTAATGCTTGTGCAAGTGCAAAGTGTGTGATAGGGAAGTGATCGAACCTTTCTGCTTACTTTCGTATGACCATTTTTATTAAACTGATGATTATTTGAAAATAAGACAATCCTAACAATCATACTAAACAAATGATTAGTTGACAAAATTAAAAAAGGGTCATAGTTAAATAATGACCGAAGATCGAAGGAACCGAGAACTTAGCAAGACACGACTAGTTATTTGCCTAACTCTCCATATGGCCCCTAGTGGAGTCACCAAGCCATTGTAATATGCCTTGAGGTGGATCCTTACGGATCCATGGGTGCATACAACTTAAAATATTTCTCTAACTTGGAAATTTCTTCTTAATCGAGACTTTTCCTCTGCAACGTGATGAGAATGAGAAAGTACGAATTCTCAACTTATGATACAGTGGAGAGGACCATAAGACGAATTGCTTATGTTATTGGTTTCGAATGACATCACAAAATGGCCAACGCCTAGAGTCACCATCGATCATTTTAGGGTAGGCATGATCAGATGCCTATTGAAACCTATGTCTTGAGTTATGAAACTTGAAACATCGATCCCATGGTCTATGTGGTCTACGGAGTTGGTTACACATGATAAGGCACGAACCTCTTCTCGATGCCCGAAATCAATACCTTACGAGTTATATGTTATCTCAGTTTTCATTTTTTCAATCTTAACTCATCATGATTTTGATATAACCCTTTTTTAATGCATGAATTTTATAGAAATACAAATCCAGGTTTTGATAAAAAGATTTAATCTCATATACGCCCCGGATAGATGGGGAATATAGAAATTGTCAATAAAAATGACCTATGGATTTTACTTTTGAAAATGGAATGTTCCACTTTAGGCACTGGAGAGATACCCATACGAAAAATTACCTTTAATTTTATTCGAAATGATTGCAAAACATGACTGCAAATAATCATCACAAAGAAATGACATTAGTAAGGCAACAAATGAAGTAACATAACATGGATCATTCAATGGAATGATAAAGGAAAAGGATAGACTATTGGAATTTATCTCGCAATTAACATCACTTATCTGGGAATAACCAAATCGATAATTTTCAAAATGAATCTAGGTTTCTTGATTGAACGAGGTTTATTTGACACATTCATGGAGGTCCGAGAAGGAGAAAAATTTAATTGTAGTTGAAAGATAGAGTTAGAGTATCCCCTCGAAAAGATGGGGTTGGAGTATCCCCGTTGATGAAAAATAATTTTGACAAAGGAAGATTTTTAAATCTTGTCAATTTTGAAAAATGATGTTAGAGTATCCCCTCAAAAGGCCAAGTTTAGAGTATCCCCAAAAGTGATATGTCTGACATTCTTTAGAGAAATCAAGTTGAAAAAATTAAGTTGACAAAACTTTGTGATTTAGAAAATGAGTGAGCATTTTGATAACTTTTGGCAGAAGAAATTAGTGTGAATGAGGATCGTAAAGATGTAAAATATGTTCATGCCTTGCTATGAGCCTATGGAAGGTCAAAGCATGTTCTTGAGGCCGATCGGGTGGTATGGTGACATTCGAATGTCTTGAGACAAAGCTCAAGAAAACAACTCAATTTTGACCACAACCAAAAATAAAGACAGCATCACGCTATCCCCCTTTCTGAATTTATTCTAAATTGGCTTGAAGGCTTTAGAGGGAGAACATGATACCATTAGAAACTTAACTCGACAAAGGTCAATTTAAAAATATTCCCAATATCCCAAAAAATCACTTTCTAGGGGAATAAATTTTCAAGTTTAGATTAACTACACTACTGGCAAAGCGTACGAGGAAAAAGGTGTGTCAAAATTTGAAAAATTATTTTGGACTCGTTTGGTATCAAAAAATTACAAATAATACCTTTATAGAAAGGGAATTTTATGAATGTTTTAGGAAAAATCTTGGATAGATTTAGAAAAATCATAGTAGGCGTAAAGGGCCCAACCAAAATGCACTTTGTTAAATTTAGAGATTCTGGACAGTTTAGGTTTCAAAAATCATAATTCTTTCATCCCAACTGATCCAGGGATGAATAAAACCTTATTTTAAAGATATTTTGACACGCTTTCAAAGGAAAATATTATAAAATTCATGACAAATTATTTGGGATTTTAAAGTGATTTTTCAATTTGTAACAGTGATGCTGCCAGCAGGGGGCAAAGCAAAGTAGAGGATATTTTTTATTTTCTCTATGTTTACAGGTCCAAACTAGAGTCATCGACATTCGAACGTCCATGATTGAAGGGAAAGAGTGGCATGAGTATTGCGAACTCATTTGCATAGCCCCGAAGTAAGTTAAGATGATGAAATAGCCTGTTGATCAAACCACTGAAGGTTTTGACTTAAAAACAAGGCACGGACATTTACGGAACAAGTTCAAGGTCATTTTCATTGGAAAATAAGAAGTTATGAGCTTGTTTAATTAGGATTACATATTTGGAAAGCTTCATCTTCCCTAAGATTTTTTTTGTTAACTTTAGGAAAATGCTAAGTTCATGCTAGTCCTCATTGGTTAAGGTTAGTATGCTTAGCTCAGAGAGGTTTTGAAAATTAGTTTTTTTTTTTTACAATCATCAAACATGCATTTAGGCAAGGAGAAGACAATCAGCATATAAGGGAATAGCACATAAAATGAATGGGGATGCTAACTATACTAACGGTCTTGACAAAAAAAGTGTTATGCACATATCTTATGAAGTGAAGCATGCCTAAAATGACAATTATTCATGGCAAAAGGCAAGTTAACGTATAAACATGCTTGAAACATGCTGGGCTAGGATTTGTGCATGGATTAAACATAACATGGCGCATGGATATGGCATAAACGGCATGAGCAAGAGCTATCAAAATAATAAGGATGAAATGAGGCATTTTGCACATCAAAGGGCATTAAGGCATCCAAATCCTAAACTACTACTACCAAAAGCCACAATAATGCATAAAAATCCTAAGAGGGTGATGGAAACATGGAGAGCTCACTAAAATGATGAAGATGCTGAAAAATAGAAAATAAAAATGATAAAGTAAGAAGTTATACCAATAAAACTTTAATTTTTGGCCAAATAGTTGGAGCAGCAGAGATGGCTTGAATTTCCCTCTTTTCCTTGTTGTTAATAAGTAAGAAGAGAGAAACAATGAGGTTTTAGTTCTAGTATGGATGAGGGTGATTTTCAAAATATGTAGTGGTTGACAGTGAGTGTTTTGGGACTATTTTTGGATATTAAGTGAAGAGCTTCGAGATTTGGTTTTCTTAATGTGTGTATGTGTTTTGGAAGTTGAAAATGAATAAAAATCTTCCCCTCCTCAGCTAAGATATAAGTGGTCTATTTATACCAGCATTTTAGAGCCAAATTGGAGGTATTTTTGGTCATTTCTCAAGGGGGACAAAGTGATGTCAGCTTTATGGCTATAGAGTGGTTGTAGGCAGCAACTTGCTGCCAATGTGATGGACATAGGGTGGCTGGTTTAAATGTTGAAATGATTTTCTAGCAAATAGGGTGGCTGATGGTGATCTTGGTCAACAAACTAGGGAAGAGTAGGGTGGTCATGTGACATTGACCTTTTTTATCTAATTTAGATGGAAAAGATGTTTTGCTTAATTCAAAAGTCCAAATTCATAATCTAATATGGGTTTTGATCTTTGCTTATGCAAACCAATGAGTTAAAATTGAGTTTTGGATCAATGGTGGATGAGTCAAAAATTCTCGAACCATGGAAAACGGCCTGCATGTATCGATACATTGTAGAATGTGTCAATATATTTGGTCTGAAAACCTTGAGTGTATCGATACAATGAACATTGTATTGATATAATGATCATTGTATCGATATAATGATCATTGTATCAATAGTATGAACCATTGTATTGATTCAATGCTTCATTGTATCAATACATGTTGATATGTATCAATACTTTTCTTTACAGAATGCACGTTTTGGTCTTGGCATGGCCTAGTATCGATACAGGAGATTTTATGTCAATATATAAGCTCATGTATCGATACATTTACATGTCATATTGATACAAATGGAGACATTTCAAATTTTTGGATCGTTAGAGCATTGTATCGATACATGAGAACCATGTATCAATATTCAAGCAAAATTATGAATTTTCTCATATCTTTTGTCCTTGGACACCTTGAACTACATCTTTTGATGCCACATCTTTGAATTTATCTTTGATATGATCCATAGGGCTTTTTGACCTCCTTAAAAAATACTTTTTTGCTGGGCAACATATCTCCCAGCGATCATCACTCCCTCTCACGTCCATGCCCCAAGTTGCTAAAAACAATTAGCCCAGACAAAATAAGGTGTTTACACTAGGTGTTGTGTCACCACGCATTATTAGGCAACACGGTGCCTAGCAGAAAAATTTTTTTAGGAAGTTCTAAAATGCTTATGGGTCGTATTAAAGAAAACATAAAAACGAGGCATCAAAGGCCACTTTTGATGGTGCCACCAAGGTTATTCAAATGAATGCACAAATCAATTCCCCATTGTTTGTGACCGAGTTAAGGTAAATCGAGAAGCCATAAATATGTACAAGTTATCTTAGGGAGAAAATATTGATACGAGGCCTTTACGATGTGAAAAACTTGAGTTTTCATGTGTAGTATTGATACAAGAGGGTTTGGTATCGATACCTTAGGTGTGATATCAATACCGGGCATGCTTGCATCGATACAAACCTTGGCAATAGCTGAAGTTGTAATTTTTAGCAAAATGTATTGATACACAAGCATGAGTATCGATACAAATCCATGGAGTATCGATATAGGCTTCTAAGTCTGAAGACTGAAAACATTTTTTGCTTTTACTATCGATACACAACTCATTGTATCGATACTCATGAGTTAAAGGTACCTATGTATCGATACACCAAGGCATTTTTTCCTAGTTTGAGCCACTTTTTGACCTTCAAAAACTCTATTTAAACATTTTTTTGCACCAAGGAATTATCATAAATCATATAGCAAACCTCAACTATGTGCTCATCAATAGATTCAAACAAACTTTTAGAGGCTAAACAATTAATGACAAAGGTCACTTTCATAATATATATTGGTGTAAGAGGGTATGGTAGGCATATCTCCAATTGCCGGCTATCACAGCCTTTCTGCCTCCTTACTTAGCATGGCAGAAGCAATAAGAAGAGAGTCAGCTAAGCATGGTAGCTAGAGATGTTCCCTGGTCCAGGGGAGAAAAATAAAAAATGCCCTTGCCTTGTCTTTTAAAGATATTGGCTAAGCATTAGATTACTTTTCAACTATGAAAAAACTCTATACCAGCTATCTCAAAAAAAACCTCTTAGAAAAGCTCTTTAGAAATCCCAAAAAACTCTTCATCCATCCCCACAAATCCTCCATCAACTCTAGCTCTAATAACTCACCAAAACACTATTCTATTGCCTTTCACCCTCAGCCAACCTCTATTCCAGTAGCTTTCTAGAACCACTACAAGAACACCTTCAAAAACTCAACCTTTCATAAACTTTCATCCTTAAAACACCCCATCAGCAACCATATTGCCAGAAAGCTTCTTCCTTTCACCCTTTTCTTGCTAAATAATAGCAAAAAGAGGTAAAGAATTGAGCTTAAATTCATTCCTTTAAAAAAGAAAGAAACTTCAAACTTTTGCTAGTATATTTTTTACCTTGTTTTATATTTTTTTCCTTTAATCATCCATTTCATTTGAGTTAGCCTTTCATGTTGCCATGACCCTCCTATTACTCCTATGCATCTTTGTTGCCTTGGTTGTGGTAGTCTTAAGATCTTGATGACATTCTTAACACCTTGATGTTATTAGATATATAAAGTCAACATGCTTCACTTTTATCATCATACAGCCTCTTTTCATGCATTTTTTGCTATATTCCTTCCATAGTCACGTATCCATTTCATATTTAAATAGTCACCTTAATGCGTCTTAGGCATGTTCAAATATTTTTCTTGTGTTTCAAGGAGACTCATGAAATAAAAATGTTGTCTTGACAATAACATCCACTCATTTGTCTAAACATGTTTCTACCACCCCCATGCAACCTATTTGTCATATTTTTGCATCTATGGTACCTATTTCCATGTCAAAATGTCATCTTTGCATATTTGCATGTTTAATCCATGTTTATCTTTGTATGTGCTGTATTTTGTTCATGATATCTCCATTAAAATGCTTGCTTGTTTCTTATAAACTGATTTTTAGAAACATCCCTAAGTTCATGTTACCTCCAATAGATGAAAAGTAACATGGACTTAATGTCTTAATCAAATTGGTCTCCCAATCTTAGGGGTAAATCAATAATTTAGCTTGGGATTCATGGTGAAATAATTTAATTTTCAAAAAAAGAGGGGAAATCTTTTTTAGTATTAATCCTTGATCTTGAGTCTCGTGTTCTTTTTGGTGACATGGTCAACAGGTTATTCCATTATCCCAAGCTATTCCAGAATTATGGAATGAACTTGTAAAGCCTGTGTTACTTTCTATCACGAATGTCTAGATGTCTTAGGCTTGAATCTATCTTCGAAAAAAATCAAAACATCGAATAATCCCCTAATTTTTCCTTTAGCAACACTATAGTCTGAACTTGAAAAATCATTTTCAAACCATAAAATATTTCCTTTGATTTTTCTAATATTTTTCCTTTGTAGGGCATTGAATTACCTTTCTAATAGTGCCTTATTTACCCTTGGATCATCCCAGACAAGGGAGTTATGACTTTTCGAACCTTTGCTATCTAAAACCCCTAGAACCAGCATGTAACATTCTGTTTGGGCCCTTACGGCCCACCAGATGATTTTTACAAAATTTCTAAATATTTTTCCCAAAAAGTTCACAAAATTCCCTTTCTTGAAAGGTATTATCTATGATATAACAATCTTGGATAAGCTTAGAATGATTTTTCAAAATCCAACACCCCTTTTAATTGTACATGCTGCTAATGCTGAGACAAACCTAACATTGAAAATTAATTCTGCCTAAAAAGTGATTTTCTAGAATTTTATGGAATATTTTTATACTAAACATTGATGAGTTATCTTTCCAACGATGCCTAATTTAACCCTTGAAGCTTTTGGATGTACCCAAAAAAAAATGCAAGAATAGAGGGGATATAATGTTGGCCCTTGTTTTCAACCTAATTTTCAAATCTCCTTTTATCAAGATGTTTGGATGTCTCTAAATGCATTTGGTTGATTCCCTATAACATCAGCCCCTTTTGACTCAGATTAAAATTAAAAAATAAAAAATAGGATTTCTTATTAAAATTTTGCTAGTGGAGATACTCTAACTCTATTACTTTAAAAGGGATACTCTAACCTCATTTTTAATTAAAAAATTCAAATTTTCTTTTTGTTCTTAAATGTTTTCCTAACTTTGGGGGTACTCCAACCCCACTACTTAAAAGGGATACTCCAACATTGTTTTTTCATTAAAATTTAAATTTTCATCGTAATCTTAACTATTTTCATAACTCTATTTTAGGGGATACTTCAATCCCACCTTATCGAGGTGATACACTAACCCCACTTTTACCTCAAAAACTTAAAATTTTCTTTTCTGGATGCCTCAAACTATGTTGATAAAAAGTCATCTTTGCTTTTCAAATTACCACCAAATCCAGACTGATCTTTAAAATTATCATCTTGGTTATTATTTAATAATTAAAGGCAATTATGAGATACACTTCAATTGTCCCTCCCTTTTTATGTTTTTTTTTTTTTTTGCGATTGCTTGTTTATGATATTATTACATTTCTTATTTTTTGCCTTATTAACTTGTTTTCCTTTTATAGTGACTATTCTGCATTCATATTTAAAATTCATTTTCCACTAAAATTTACAAGGCAATATTTCATGTTGGTATCTCTCTAGTGCCTAATACAAAACATCCAATTTTTTAAAAATCTAATTCGGACATCATTTTCACAAAAATCCTTATGTTCTTCACATCTCTGAGGCGCATATGTGATCTAATTTTCTTTAAAAAACCCAGATTTCCATTTTCCAAAACTCCATGCATTAAAGAGGATTATATCTATAGAGTCCAAATGGAATTGATTCAAAATCATAACCAAATTGAAACATAGTTAGTAGGTACCGATTTTGGGCATCATGGGGATGCTAGTTCTTCCTATGCATAACCAACTCCCGAACCCTACCAACGAATCTCTGGACTTTATAGACTTTGAAATTAATGTTTCAAGTTTTGTAACTCATAATATTATTTTCAATAGGTGTTCGATCTTCATAGCCTAAATGATCAGTGGCGACTCTAAGTTTCTGGTCACTTCATGGTGGCCATCCAGGTTTAGTTGGACGAGCGACTCGTCCAACGATCCCTATCCCTTTCATATTATCACGCTTAATCCAAATCCTAATCAAGGGATAGCTCAAAGGCTCGACCATAACCAACCATCATTTATATTTAAGTTGAGAGTGCTATGGCCTTCGAATCATCCAAAGTTTTAAAAGCTAGGCAATTGGCGATGGCTTGGCGACTTCACTAGCGAGCATTTTAGAGAGTTAGGCCTATAACTAGCTACTTTTCACTCGGTTCTTGGTTTTTCGATCACTATAATTATTTAGACATAATTATCTTTTATTTTTACATACTAATCTCTATTGTTTATGTTTTGTCCTAGAATTGTTAGGGATTACTCATGCCCAAATAAATATTGATTTGAATAAATATGGTAATATAGAAGTGAAACATTTGATTGTTCCCTCGACACACAACATGCACTTGCATTTGCACTAGATTCCCACCATACACCATGGTATGGTCAGTATCCTAATTATTAAGAGGAAGTGAGCCATTAACCTTCATGAGTAACCCTTCTCATGGGCATGGCAAGACCTTTCGAGATATAAATTACCTATATCTCTCGTGAGTACCCCTTCACACTTACATAGAGAAATATATCCACCAGATGGAACCCGCTTTGCCAAAACTGTGATGGGCCTAGGATCAGGGTGCCTTAACTGTTCTTACCAGACAGAAAAGCAATTCGGATACCAAAGTAGACATCAACTTAAACCTACATAGTGAACCTCATAAGCTAAACTATGTCAAGACATACCAAATGGTGCTAGAATAACCCAAAGATTAAGGTCACTCAGGGAAACATTTCTTACATTTACTCTTATATACCATTGGTTACGCAGGTGATAATGGGTGAACATTATCACTCGTATTTGTCTTTTTATTTTTATGATCATTCCTTCAGGATATGCCATTACATTGATGGCAAGTCCTCTTTAATAAGTGGTCAAGGAAAAATGAATGCCATTACCTATGAATAGTCATATCTAACCAAGATAAGCTGTCATGCTGCCCGAACAATGGCTTAACATGTGTTTAACATAAATGGTGATGAACGAACAACACTATTTAGATGGTCAGTCTTAATCTTTGTGAAGTATCATGTTGCTTCATAAAAAGGCAATTTTAATATGGACATGCTGGTATGCTGCTTGTTTAATGGCTTAACATTTATATTCATCACGTCTGCCCTAGGCATCATATCACCTATTCTCAGGGCAAATTTTGGGATAAATTTTTGCTACTATTTTTTTCATTTCCTTATCTTTTGCCTATTATTTTGTATTGGTTACTGACTTATTCTTTTTTTTCTTTTCTTGTTCACCATGCATCATTTGATCATAATTCTTATTATCATAGGACAATTAGCTATAATGGATCAGTGTTCACCAAGGGTCATTTGCCATGGAGCAACAGTCCACTTTGGAGCTAAAACCCTTTGAAAAAGTTCAAGCATGGTTAGAGCACTGACAGCATGAAGATGAAGACATCTTTAAACTGAGGCATGTCTCAATAATGCATGAAAGGACCAAGATAAGGTACCATCAAAATGATTGGCAAGATAGGAAGACCATATAGACCAAGTGGGACAATATTGAAAGGGAATCATTCACTAAAAGATATGAGGATATCACTATTATGTTTCAAGTTTATTTGGATGTCAGTTTGTTGCAAGCAGCCTCTTAGTTTTGGAATCCAGCATACTAGTGTTTCATTTTCAATCACAAAGACTTGGTCCCCACGGTTGATGAATGCACAACATTATTCAACATTGAAAAGGCAAAGGTCGACAAGATATACTGTAAAGCATTGAATCCTCCAACCTTCAAGAAAATATTAGCTTAAATCCTCAGGGCAATAGAGACTTAGATTAAGAGTCATATCAGAAAAAAGGGGAATAGTGAATGCATCTCATGGGCTAGTTTGAAAGAAGCAATGGCAAGTACCATTGACATCCAAAAAATCCAAGATGTCTACGCTTTGGTGATATATGATTTGGTTATATTCCCAAAGACAATTAAGTTATGTTGAAGCTACAGTAGCATATGTCTTTTCTTGTTTATGCTGCAACATCAATCCCACCCCTGCCATCATTGCTGAATTTATTTGAGCTTTTAATTTTTGTAAGAAAGTGGGTATAGGCTATTTCATTGGGTGTGCTCCACTCCTTTGCATTTAGCTTGTTAATCACTTTGGCTTGGAAGAAATAAGACATCGCACTACTTCTTACCCAGCTCTAGCCCTATTTCTAAGGTACTTGAGAAGGAATGGCTTCAAGATAAATCTCAAGAGCAACAGGTCCAAAAGTTTTAAAACCTCAAGAGAGAGGAGGTAACATGGAAAACCTTTTGGTTGTCCCCACAAATGATCACATACTCATGCAGAGATTACAGTTGTGTGCCACTTATAGGAATATAGGGGAGTACTAGTTTTGCCCTCTTTTAGTCCTTCAATAGTTTCAGTGCCGTTAGTTCATCCCCTTCATCCAAGACCTAGAGTTATGGGATTTTGATTATGGTGAGCTCAACTATAAGTCGAAAGTCCAACTAGCCTTTCATGCATAGAAATAAACCCATTGCATGGAGAGATATTGGAGAAGGAGTAGTATGACCACAGGATATGATGAATAGAGGATTTGTTGAATTAATGACACCGTACCACTCTTTGGTGTAAGGACATCTCAAATGCTAGTTCACAAATTTCCTTTCAAAATTGAGTTCTCAAGCAAGGTTCAAACAAGAAAAGGCAACCTTTGCCAAAGAGATCGCTTGATTAAAGGAGGAAAATAATCGATTGAAAATGGACCTCTACCTCAAGGATGGCAAGATGAATAGGGCTATCAAGGAGAAAAATCACCTCAAGGAGGACCTTGAGAATTTGAAAAAAGACTATGTGGCCTTTAATAAAACAAACAAGTCTCGAAGACTTGGAAAGTCATTGACTGAGTGGAGGATAGGAATTACTACTCTTGAGAGAGAACTACACTAATGGAAAGAAGTTGCTAGGGTCAATAAGGAAAAGCTTGTCAGAATCCAGGCTTTTGCATTAACTTATCGAAGGAGAATGAACGATTAGAGGCTTGAGCTCGATATGTGAGAGTAAACCAAGCTGAAAATGGAGTTCTAGCACTTAAAATTCAAGACTTAGAGCATTCTCTTCAAGCTAGCCAAGACTAAGTCGACGTACTTGTTACCGTCTCACAGAATAAATCCTAGCTACTCAGTTGGAGGTCGAGAACATGATGGATGTAGCCTAATCCTTGACACATGATATCTTGCCCACTAGTGCCCACGAGCAAAAGTTGTATTTCTTGGACCATATAATCAAGCAATGTAACCATGTTAGGCATTTTCGAATGTAATCACATGTAATTAAGACATTTTGTTACTTTAATGAAATATGCTATTAGTGAGCTATCCCTTTATCCAATTGTCTTTTTTTTCATTTGCATAACTAACCTAATCTTTTCATGGTTTTTATTTATTTATCCTCATTGCATCAAACATATGCATGAACATACCATATTGGCCTAATCCGAAAATAATTTAAAGTGAAGGTGATCCAAAACACAAAATCTATAGTTCATCATCATAACACCTATAATTATCAAAAAGTGATAGAAAACAACCACTAGGCCTATACTCAAACTCATGTATAGAGAGCCCCAAGAGCAGGCACTTCGTAAGAATGAAGAACCTCAAGCACAGATCACTGAGCTACTAAATTGTTTTCCAATACATTGAAGGAAAAAGGATAAATGAGCACAGTCGAGATAGAGAAAGAAATAGCCCACCTAAAAGCAATTTGAATGGTGATACTGAGGCCACCAATGCTCAAGAAGAGGCACTACATGGGTAGCACCCTTCGACAATGAACATCCCACCATCTAAGCCATTTATTTAAATCAATCATGCAACGTCCCACTTAATTCAAGGATTTCAAGGTGTGGGCTCTTCATCGTCGAGGCCTAAAGTCCCAAACCTTGATAAGCACGTGGAGCAAGAGAAAACAAAGAAGCCTTCGAAAAATGATGAGGACTTGGACAAGTATCACTCATTAGAGAAGTGTCTTCAAGCTGTGAAAGGAAGTAACAAGTTTAGAATCATAGACACAAAGTCATGTAGGGCTAGTTTCGAGCCTCGTGATCCCACCTAAGTTTTAAGTGCCTGCTTTTGAAAAATACAATAGGACCACTGATGCTACTACCAATTTTTGCATGTTCTATCATAAAATGGCAGGACATCAAGAGAACGAGAAGCTATTGATCCAAGACTTCTAGGTTAGTCTGATTGGGGTAGCCCTCCAATGGTACATAAGACTTGATATTGCAAGAATTCAAACATGGGCAGACTTGGCATGTGTATTCCTTAAATAATATAAGCATGTGTCTGATTGGGTTCCAGATTATCTCTTTCATGAACATGGAGAAGAAATCTTTCAAGAGTTTTAGATAATAAGCTCAAAGATAAAGGGAGGAGGCAGCTCAAGTTCACCTTCCTTTAACTGAAAAAAATGACAGTTATGTTTGTTGGCACCCTACGAGCTCCTTACTATGGAAGATTAATAATAAAGCGCCATAAAAAATTTTATCGATATGGTCATATAAGGTGAAATAATTAAAAACACCGTCAACAATAGCAAGATATCTATCGGGGAACCATCTGATCAATTTAAAAATAGCAAATAAAGGTAAGGAGAGGGAAGTGAATGCTGTAAGTGATAACTGTGCTAGGTTTAATCAAAGTTTGCATCCAGCATAACCTATGTACTTCCCAAGCACGTTGAATACGAGTCTTACCTCTTACTCATCAGCACTGCAACCAGTCCATGCTACTAGGCTTGCTCCTATAATGAGCTTTGCACCAAATCTCATGCAAAGTGCTACTTAGAATGTGCAGCCCCATAATATGCATAATGCGAGAGCTTCGAATAACTGATAAGCATCCCAAGAAAGGGAGCACCTTGAACCACTCCCTTACTCATATAACGAGATTCATACGTGCTTATTGGTGGATAAACTAGTTGCTCCAGTATTCATGAACCTAAGGACACCACTGTACCCTAAATGGTATGATGATAACGCTTATTGTGAATATTGCAAAAGAGTGCAAGGCCACACCATTGAGAACTGCACTCTATTCAAAAGTAAAGTGCAGGGTTTACGAGAAAAATGAGTGATCAAGATTGAGCATGTCTTAGACCAATAAGGGGGCAATCATGCCGAACCAAGGGTGAATGCAATAATCGATGGAAAAGACTATTAGGTTAAAAGAAGCATTAGAGAAATCAAATCCTCGATAAGAAAGGTTTGGCAGGCTTTTATGAAAACTAAAATAGTAGCAAATAACAAAAGTCACAAAAGAAATGCCATCAATACATCTTGCTGCCATTATGGTCAAAAGCACGAGTTGCAACATTGTCCATCATTCTTAAAGATGGTCCAAAGGATGATGGATCGGTCCAAAATCGAGTTCTACGAGAACTAGGATAGACAATGGACATGACAATCCATCTATTAATGCCATTGACAAAAGGAAACCCATCGATGGTTAGATCTCTAGTTATCTATCTATTATAGGCATGAGAAAAAGAGCTAATGAAAGTTTTAGGTAGTAAACTGCAAGATAGATAGAGAAGACTGCCCAGATTCATCCCTTATTAATAGAGAAAGAGATGATTGTTAGATTCATTGGCACATTGTAAACCTCTTATTATGAAAAAATAGAGAGAAACTTTTTTAAAAACTTCATGAATGTGGTTATACTCTTTAGGAGGATCAATGAGGCCATGAAAAATAAATTGAGTAGAAAAAATATATGCAAGGACAAAGGGAACGGAAAGATAAAGGCTAATAAATAATCAAAATCCAACATTAAAGCCAATTCATCTTAAACTCATGCTGAGTTGACCTAAGAGAGATGATTGCTGAAAAAAATTACAATATTGCAAAAAAAAAAAGTTCAGACACCAATGAATTTGGTTTGGCACATCTTGATGCATGCCAAGCTACTTAATGCAATTGAAAAGACAAAAGAAAGGATTAACAACTTTTGTGATTTCCATACTGTTTATAGCCATACTCTTCAAATATGCAAAGAGTTTCTCACAATTGTTTAAAGGATGATGAATGAGGGTAGCATTAAATTCTATAATGCAAAGTAAACCCCACATACCGAGTCTGCAAACGTAACACCATTTGTCAACACACAAGAAGAAAAAAAGGTAATCTTTCTTATGAGTTTAGAACATTGTTGATTTTGTATGATGATCGATCGAGAGTTAAAATTGATCATGTTTAGCCTCCAGTAAAGATGATCACTCAACTTCCATCTCCTTTCTCGTATAAAGATGATAAGGTAGTTCTTCAAAACTATGAAAGCAAAACTTAATCATTAGAGAATCTAGCCAACAAATAGTAAGCATTGACCTTTCAAGGGTAAGTCACCTAATTCGGAGCAGCTGATGTTACACCTCAACAGAATTAATAAACAACACTCAGTAAGAAAAGTCTAATCTCATTTCTCAAGCACCAAAGTCTGTAATCAAAAACTAAGAATCAGTAGCTGTCAAAGATCTAGTGAGCGAGAAAAAAGCTACAAAATTCTTTAAATTCATCAAGCATAGTGAATATAGCATTGTCGATCAGTTGAACACGTAACCTACCAAGATATCACTATTGTCACTGCTATTGAATTCGGAAGCTCACAAGAATACACTCCTTAAGGTTTTGAATAAGGCCTATGTCTCTCCTAACATCTCTATAGGTCAGTTGAATCGCCCAGTGAACAACATCAATACTAACAATTACATATCTTTTAGCAATGATGAAATCCTAAATGAAGGAAGAAAAAATTACAAAGCCCTTCATATGACCACATATTGTAAAGGTACCACGTTACCTAATGTGCTCATTAATAACAGGTCAGCTTTAAATGTAATGCCATGTTATGCTTAAATAAGCTCCCTATTGATGCATCTCATATCTAAAATAGTCATACGATTGTACGAGCATTTGATAGAACTTGCTAGAACATTATGGCGAACATCACCATTCCACTCAAAATCAGCCCATGTACTTATGAAGTTGACTTCCATTTGATGGACATTGCTTCAACATATAACTGCCTATTAGAAAGGCCTTGGATTCAATCTACTGGGGCAATGCCATCACCTTTGCACCAAAAGTGAAAATTCATCATTAAGAATAAAGTCATCAGTATCAAATGAGAAAAAGATATCACTGCTGCCACCTCAACTGATGCTCTATACATTAAACCTAATGAAGATATCCCAGAATCCTCTTTCTATTCCTTCGAGTTTGTCAATGCTACTTATGTCAAAGAAGGGTTACCAATAGTTCAGCCTCGTTTACTAGTGAGCACTCATATGGGTTCGAACTTGATTGTTGGCAAAGGTGCCTAGGCCGAAAAGGGAATAAAAAATGCCTCCAAAGAGTTGCCGTATCCTTAAAAGTGGTCAACCAGATGATAAAGGACGGCTAGGATTCAAACCTAATGCACAGCAAAAAAAAGCTTAAAAAAAGCATGAAAAGAAGATGGCTCATTTGTTAAGATGAGACATGGAGGATAAACCAATAATGTTCCTACCACTTCAGGAAAGCTTTTGCTTAGGGGGACATATAAATACTAGTTCCACTAATGCTGTGCTCATATTAACAAGGCATTTAAAGATTTTTCCATCAATGTGATTGGTGAGCCAAAGATTTCAACCACACATTTGGAGATTGGTCTATGCCCTTTAGGATTTGTTATAAGTGTTTGGGCTGAGATTGAGATTCCTTTACTATTCAAGTCTATTTTAAAGTAATGCTATAAACTAAACCTACATGCACATAAAAGCATTGTAGGATCCTCTGTATGGGTAGCTTTTATTATGTATTCTCAATGAAAATAATTGAATATTTTGCATTCATTCTTTGTGTTCATATTTCTTGTCAACCTTAGACCTTTCTTCACATATTTTTCCACTCATATTATTCTTTTTCATATTTTTAGGTGTTTTGATAAAGATAACATGAATGTTCATATTGCTACTTCAGAAATTGATTTCGAGCAACTAATCTATGTCAGTGAGGTCAAATATAAAGAGGATCCTAAAGAGAACCCCGTAGTCTAAAACCTACTTAGACTAGTTGAACAGAAAAAATAAATATTACCCCATGAAGAACCCACTGAAACCATAAACCCTAGAGCAAAGGAAGACCAAAAAGAGGTTAAAATTCAAACCTCCATAAAGCCATTAACTCGAGCTAAACTAATAAGTCTCCCTCAGGAATATTAAGACATGTTTGCTTGGTCCTCTTAAGACACGCCTGGATTAGATACCAATATTGTAGTTAATAAATTTCTTCTCAAACCTAAATACAAACCAATCCAACAAAGGTTAAAGAGGATGAAACCATAAATGCTTCTTAAGATCAAGGAAAAAGTCAAAAAGCAATTTGAAGCAAGATTTTTCAAAGTAGCCAAATATTCTAAATGGGTAGCTAATATAGTCTTAGTTCTTAAAAAAAATAGTAAAGTACGAATGTGTGTGGACTACAAGGACCTGAATCGAGCCAACCTTAAGGGTAATTTTCCTCTGCCTCACATTGATACCTTAGTAGACAATATTACCAAAAATGCACTATATTCATTCATGGATAGGTGTTCAGGCTATAATCAAATCAAAATGGCACATGAAGATATGGAAAATACCAAATTTATGACCATGTGAGGAATTTTTTACTATAAACTGATGCCTTTTAGGTTAAAAAATGCCAGGGCAACTTACCAAAGGGCTATGAAAACATTGTTCCATGAACTTACGCATAAAGAAATAGAGGTCTACATGGAGGACATGATCACTAAATCAACAAAAGAGAGTGAAAATGTTGTCAGTCCATAAAAACTCTTTAAAATGCTGCACAAATACTAGCTTAAGCTAAATCCTACCAAATACACATTTGGCATCACCTTTGGTAAATTATTAGGGTTCATTGTGAGTGAGAAAGGAATAGAAGTGGATCTTAACAAGTTTAAGGCTATCCAAAATCTAACACCACCTTGAACTCAAAAAGAAGTGAGAAGGTTCTTGGGAAGACTAAACTACATAGCCTGATTCATATCTTAGTTGACTAACAAATACGATCCAACCTTTAGGATGCTAAAAAAAAATCTCAATGAATAGAATTAATAATGCCAAAAAGCTTTAGATAAGGTTAAACGTTACCTTTCAAAGCCTTAAGTAATTATGCCACCAATGCCTGGACGACTACTAATCCTATATCTATTAATCCTAGGCAAGTCCATTGGCTGTGTATTAGGACAGCATAATGAATTAGGAAAGAAGGAACAAGCCGTCTATTACTTAGGTTATCATGGAGAATGTATTTTGATGGAGCTTTAAACGTACTAAGGCATGAAATTAGGGCAGTTCTAATCGCACATGAGGGAAACCATTACCCTTTCATAACCAAATTAAACTTTGACTACACTAACAACATAGCCAAATATAAGGCCTACATCATGTAGGTAGCCATTGGAAGAGGTATTCGAGCATTGCAAGCGTTTGGAGATTCAGCCCTTGTCATTTATCAACTAAAGGGACAATGGCAAACACATATGCTAAACTAACCCAGTATGAGAATCTAATATCAAAGCTCAAGAAAAAGTTTGATGATATTAGCTTTCAACATCTACCTCGAGAAGAGAACCAAACTGCTGATGCATTGGCCACTTTATCTTCCATATTTAAAGTCAATCGAAAGTCAGACATTGCTTCTATCTAAAAAGTATCTACACAACCTTGACACATTACCAAACTATTAAGGAAGAGAAGGATGGTTTATCATAGTACCATGACATACTTAAGTACATCAAAGATTAACGGTACCCTGATGGCGCCATCGAAGCTGATAAGAGAACCATCAGATGATTAGCTACGAACTTTATTTTGGATGGTGAGTTTTATATAAGAAAGGCTGGGATTAGGTATTACTCTGATGCATGGATACGTTTAAAGCCAAAAGAATACTTGAAGAAGTTTATGAAGGAATTTATGGTATGTATGCTAATGGACACCGAATGGTAAGACGAGTTATGCTAGTAGGTTATTATTAGTTGACTCTTGAAAATGATTGCATTGACCATGCTAGAAGTGTCACAAATAGCAAATCTATACCAATAAGATCCATGTCCCACTGATACCTTTACATGTTATGATAGCTCCATGGTGCTTTCTATGTAGGGTATGGACATGATTAGATCAATTACCCCTAAGGCTTCCAATAAGCATCGCTTTTTTGGTCATGATTAATTATTTCACCAAATGGGTACAAGCAGCTTCTTATGCCAATGTCACTAGATCTTTCGTGTGCAAATTTATGAAATGAGACATCATCTAAGATATAGTCTTCCTGAACAGATCATGATAGATAATACGCATAATCTAAAAAATAAGATGATGCAAGTAGTCTGTTCTCAATTTAAGATTCAGGATCGAAATTTCATCCCATATTATCTAAAGATGAACGAAACAGTTAAAGCAGCTAATAAGAACCAAGAAGATAGTTGAAAAGATGGCTAAAATGTACAAAGATTAGCATGAAAAGCAAATTACCTTTTACTTTGCATACTTATCACATGATCGTACAAAGTTCCATGAGTGCCACCCCATTCTCTTTAGTCTACGGTATAGAGGTTGTCTTGCCCATTGAAGTTGAAATCCCTTCACTTAGAGTCCTAATGGAATCCCAACTTAAAAAATTTGAATGGGTTAAAAGCCAACATGAGGAGCTCAATCTCATTGAAGAGAAAATAATTAAAGCCATCTATCTTACGCAAATGTATCAAAAGCGCACGATGAGAGCCCACGACAAAAAGTCAACCCTCATTAATTCTGAGAAGGTGACTTGGTACTTAAACAAATTCTCTCAATCCATAAAGATGTCAAGGAAAATGGACCTTAAATTAGAAAGGACCGTATATGGTGAAACTTGTATGTTCTAAAGGAGCCCTAATCTTAATCAAGATGGATGGTAATGACCTACCCAATTTCGTGAATTCTGATTCTATTAAGAAATACTATGCCAAAAAAGACTTTAGGATGAAAACCCTAAACGATGTTCCATTAGTTCTTTATCTACCTCTCACCAAAAATAAAAAAAAAAGAGAGAAAAACAAAAACAAAAAATAGCTTAAGATTAAAAACTCAAAAGGGTAACCTGAACTAGACCTTGTTCCTCTGATCAAACTAAGTCATAACCTAACCCATCTTTTTTATGACGACCAAACCCCACCAAACCTCATCCACACCTGTACTTGAAAAATGAAAAATACCTAGGCCTCTATCCCATTATAAGGCAATCTAAAGGATTTTCTTATAAGTTGCAAGCATCAAAAGAATCAATTGGTCAAAAAAAATCCCTAAAAGCACTCAATGAAGAATTCATGTCATTGGCATCAGAGCCAGTCGACTAGGGAGACTTCTTATATCTCTTTTGTATTTTAAAACCTTCCACAATCTTATAAGTTTATCATAAATTGTATCCTCTTTCTTTGAACAAAAATATTACTTGATTTCTCATAGAATCTTTTCATAGCACTACATTCCATGCTGCATCATGTTTATCATTTAATCGATAATGTTGGATAAGGCAAAACTGATAATAGGATTTCCTAACATTACTTCAAAAGATAGAATGTTGCAGGAACTTTGTTTCATGTTTAAAAACTAAGAATGAACTCTTGAGGCCACAACTAGTCTTGCTCTAGGACCCCATATCTTAAAATTTTGTTTATAGTAAGTGGTTGTGACCTTTTGTACCTTTAAAGAAGGGACAACCTTAACATTTGAAGCTTTTGGAAATCTAGAGCAAGATTGACAAGCCCTAGGCAAAAGGCCACCTTGCAAAAGCCAAAGAAAGCCCCAAGCCAACCATTAGATTAGGCCTTTAAAGTCATCACCCTTGCATCAATTAAGCAGGAATTTGTATCTCCATGCATTATATAGCATTTAACAACTTACAGGTATCATTTCTTGTATGCAAAAGTTAAATTTATAAAGAACCTAAGGTACCATTTTTTAATTTTAAAAAACCACAAAAGGCTTCAAGTAAGTACCTTTGACCTTATATGCTCATTGAAAATCACCTAAAAAGGGTATCTAAACTCATTTCCTACTAGTCCTCAAAAAGTAAGACATTTACCAAAACCCATAGAAATTAGTGGCACCTACCTACCTCAGTCCTCAAAGGGTAAGATGTTTAACAAAGTCCGCACAGTTAATGGCACCTACCTACCTTAGCCCTTAAAGAATAAGACATTTAACGGAGCCTACACAAGCTGTTGGCAACTACCTACCTCAGTCTTCAAAGAGCAGGACGTTTATCAAAGCTTATACAAGCGCATGGCACCACATAACCCACCTCAGTCCTCAAAGAGTAGGACATTTTCTTACCTTAAAACCTACACAAGCTAGTGGTACCTATTTACCTTAATTCACAAAAAGCTGGGCATTTTTCTTTACTTACCTTAAAAGCCTACACAAGCTAGTGGCACTTATCTACCTTAGTCCATAAAAAGTTGGACATCTTTCTTTACCTACCCTAAGGCCCACACAAGTTTATGATACCAATTTGAAAAAAAAATAAAAAAACAACCTAGTATGGAGGTCAAACCCTACAAAACTCATTAAAATATTATTTTTTATAAGTTGTTTAACTTATCTCGACATGATACTAAATAACTATCCATTTCTCAATAGGCACACAAATCCATCATCACACTTGAACAAAATAATGTCTATTTATCTTTACCCTATTTTTAATACTTAGCGACGGCCAAAGAAGGGTAGCTATAGGCAACTCATTTTGTTTGGGTAGTTTCTAGCATCCTAAGAGTTAGGTAAAAGATGATAAAATTAGAAAATAGAAATAAAAGTTAGGGGATGACTATAGGGTGCTTTGTTGCCAAGCACTATTAAGTGACATGGTGCCAAGCGAAAAAATTTTTTTGGGGAAGGTCTAGATGCCTACGGATTGTATTAAAGAAAATATAAATATAAGGTATCAAAGGCCATTTTTTGTGGTGTTACCAAGGTCATTCAAATGAATACACAAATAAATTTCCCATTATTTGTAAGCAAGTTGAGGTAAATCAAGGAGCCATAGGTACATGCAAGTTATATTAGGGTGCAAGTATTGATACGAGGCTTTTACGATATGAAAACTTGAGTTTTCACATGTAGTATCGATACAAAATGGTTTGGTATTGATACCCATAGTATGGTATCGATACTTGGCAGATTTGTATCTATACAAATCTTGGCAGTAGCTAAAGTTATGATTTTGGCAAAATGTATTGATACATAAGCATGAGTATCGATACAAATCCATGGAGTATCAATATAGGCCTCTAAGTCTCGAGATTGGAAACATTTTTTGCTCTTAGTATCGATACATAACTCATTGTATCAATACTCAGGAATAAAAAGTATCATGTGTATCGATACAACATGTTTTGTATCGATACACCAAGGCATTTTTGCCTAGTTTGAGCCCTTTTTTAGCCTTTGAAAACCCAATTTAAACATATTTTTGCACCAAGGAATTATCATAAATCATAGCAAACCTTAACTATGGGCTCATCAACATATTCAAACAAAATTTTGGAGCCTAAACAATTAATAACAAATGTCACTTTCATAAGATATATGGGTGTAAAAGGGTAAGGCAGACATATCTCCAGTTGCAAGCTGTCACAACCTTTTTGCCTCCTTGCTCATTATACAGTCTCTTTTCATGCATCTTTTGCAATATTCCTGCCATACTCACATATTCACTTCATATTTAAATGGTCACTTTAATGTGTCTTAGGTATGTTTAAATATTTTTCTTGTGTTTTAAGGAGACTCATGAAATAGAAATGCTGTCTTGACAACTCTAACATCCAATCATTTGTACAAAGATGTTTATACCACCTCCATCACCCTATTTGTCATTTTCTTGTATCTATGTCACCTATTTCCAAGTCAAAATGTCATCTTTACATATTTGCATGTTTAATCCATGTTATCTTTATATGTGCTATATTTTGTTCATGATATCTCCAATAAAACGTTTGTTTGTTTTTCACAAATTAATTTTTAGAATCATTTCCAAGTTCATGTTGCCTCCAATAGATGAAGAGTAGCATGGACTTAATGTTTTTATCAAACTGGGCTCCTAATCCTGGGGGCAAATCAACCTTTCAGCTCTAGATTCATGGCAAAATAAGTTTATTTTTCAAAAAAAAAAAGGGAAATCTTTTTAGTATTAATCCTTGATCTTGAATCTCGTATTCCTTTTAGTGACATGGTCAACAGGTTATTCCATCATCCAAAACTACTCCAAGATTGTGGAATGAACTTGTGAAGCTGTGCTACTTCCTATCATAGATGTTTGACATCTTAGGCCCGAGTCTAACTTTGAAAAAACTAGAACATCGAATAATACCCCTATTTTTGCTCTAGCAACACTATAATCCAAACTTGAAAAATCATTTTCGAACCAAAAAAATTTCCTTTGATTTTTTTAATATTTTTCCTTTATAGGGCATCGAATTAACTTTCTAAGGTGCCTTATTTGTTTTCGGATCATCCCGTTTGAGGGAGTTATGACTTTTCAAACTTTTGTTGTCTGAAATGCCTAAAACTAGCATGTAACATTCTGGTTGGGCCATTTTGGCCCACCAGATGATTTTGTCTAAATTTCCAAATATTTTTCCCAAAAAAATTCTTTTTCTTGAAAGGTATTGTCTATAATCTAACAATCCCTGATAACCTTAGAATGATTTTTCAAAATCCAACATCCCTTTTTAATTACACACGCTGCTAATGCTGAGACGAACCTAGAATTGAAAATTAATTTCGCCTAGAAAATGATTTCTAGAATTTTACGAAATATTTCTATATTAAACCTTGTTGAGTTACCTTTCCAACGGTACCTCATTTACCCATTGAAGCTTTCGAGTGTACCTAAAAAAATAAAGGAATAAAGGGGACATAATGTTGTCCCCTATTTTCAAACTAATTTTTGAATCTCCTTTTATCAAGATGTTCAGATGTCTTGAAATGCATCCAGTTGATTCCCTATAACACCAGCCCTTTTTTACTCAGATCAAAATTAAAATACAAAAAAATAGGGTTTCTTATTAAATTTTTTACTAGTGGAGATACTCAAACTCCATTATCCCAAAGGGGATACTCTAACCCTTTTTTTAATTAAAAATTCAAAATTTCTCCTTGTTCCTACATCTTTTCCTAACTTTAGGGATACTCTAACCCTACTACTCAAAAGTGATGCTCTAACCTTGTTTTTCATTAAAAATTTAAAATTTCACCTTAATCTTAGCTAATATCGTAACTTTATTTTAAGAGATAATCTAACTCCACTTTTACCTCAAAAACTTAAAATTGTCTCTCTTTCAGATGCCTTAAACTATTTTCATAAAAATGATCTTCGTTCTTTAAATTTCCACAAAATCCAAACCAGTCTCTAAAATTATCATCTCGGTTATTACTAAATAATCAAAGGCAATTATGAGATATATTTTGGTTGCCCCTTTCTTTTTAAAATTTTTTTGTTTGCGATTGCTTATTTATGATATTATTACTTTTCTCATTTTCACCTTACTAACTTGTTTTCCTTTTGTCATCACTATTGTACATTCATATTTAAAATTCATTTTCCACTAAAATTTACAACGCGATGTTTCTTGTTGGTATCTCTCCAATGCCTAATACAAAACATTCAATTTTTTAAAATTCATTTTGGACATCATTTTCACAAAAATCCCTATGTTCTTCATATCTCTGATGCACATATATGATCTAATGTTCTTTAAAAAAGTCATATTTCCATTTTCTAAACTTCATGCGTTAAAGAGGATTATATCTAAATAGAGACCAAATGATATGGATTTAACTGAGACCAAGTTGAAACATAGTTAGCAGGTACCAATTTCGAGCATCGCGGGGATGCTAGTTCTTCCTTGCACATAACTAATTCCCAAACCCTACCAATGAATCTCTGAACTTTATAGACCTTGAAATCAATGTTTAGAGTTTCATAACTCATAATATTGTTTTCAATAGGTGTTTGATCTTGCCTAGCCTAAAATGATTGGTGGTGACTCCAATTTATGGCCACTTTATGGTAGCCATCCAGGTCCAATTGGATGAACAACTCGTCTGACGGTCCCTATCCCCTTCATATTATCATGCCTAATCCAAATCCCAATCAAGGCTCGACCATAACCAACCATCATTTATTTTTAAGTCAAGCATGTTATGGCCTTCGGATCGTTTAAAGTTTCAAAAGCCAGAAACATGGTGACAACTTGGCGACTCCACTAGGGAGTATTTTAGAGAGTTAGGCCTATAACTAGCTATTTCTCACTAAGTTCTTGGTTTTTCGATCTTTATAATTTCTTAGATATAATTATCTCTTATTTTGCCTACTAATCTTTATTGTTTATGTTTTTGTCCTATGATTATTAAGGATTGCTCACACCTAAATAAATGTTGACTTAAATAAATATTATAATATGGGAGTGAAACAAAGTGGTTTGATTGTTTCCTCGACACACACTGTACACTTGTATTTGCACTAGATTCCCATAATACGCCATGGTGTGGTTAGTATCCTAATTAGGAGGAAGTAAGCCATTAGCCTTCCTGAGTAACCTTCTGCGTAGGCATGATAAGACCTTTCAGGATGTAAAATACCTATGTCTCTCAATAGTACCCCTCCATCCTTACATAGGCAAATACATCCACCGGATGGAACCTACTCTGCCAAAATTGCGATAGGCCTAGGATCGAGTACCTTGACTGTTTTTATTGGATGGAGGAGTGATTCGAATTCTGAAGTAGGCATCAACTTAAACGTATATAGTCAATCCCTACAAGCTAAACCTTGTCAAGCCATACTAGTTGCTGCTAGTATAACCTGAAGATTAGGGTCACTTAGGGAAACATTTCTTACCTTTATTCTTATATACATGCATTTGTTTTTTTTATTTTTATGATCATTCCTTCAGGATATGTCATTACGTTCGATGATAAGTCCTGTTTAATAAGTAGGTAAGGACAAGTGAATGCCATTACCTGCAATCGTATCTGACCAACATAAGTCATCATGCTACCCGAATAACAGCTTAGCATGTGTTTAACATAAATGGTGGTAAACAAATGTCACCGTTTAGATGGTCAGTCTTAATCCTTACGTGTATCATGTTACTTCGTGAAAAGGCAATTTTAATGTGGACATGCTGATATGTTATGCGTTTAATGCCTTAAAATTTATATTCATCATGTCTGCTTCATTTAGCCCTGTCTTTTGGGATACATTTTTGCTATTATTCTTTCATTTCCTTATCTTTTACCTATTATTTTGTATTGGTTGCTAACTTATTCTCTTTTTGCTTTTCGTTTTCACCATGCATCATTTCATCATGATTACTGCCATCATGGGACAGTTGGCTCAATGGATCAGTGTTCACTAAGGGCATCTGCTATAGAGCAACAATCCGCTTCAGAGCTAAAACCCTTTAAAGAAGTTTGAGCATGGTTGTAGCATTGATAGCATAAAGATGGTGACATCCTTCAACCTGGGCATGTCTTGATAATGCATGCAAGGACCAAGATAGGGTACTATCAAAATGATTTGAAAGATTTAAAGACCATATAAACCAATTGGGACAGTGCTAAAAGGGAATCATTCACTAAGAGTTATGGAGATACGCTCTTCTACTTCAAGTTTGCTTGGGTATCGATTTGTTGCAACCAGCCTTTTAGTTTTAGAATCCAACATGCCACTGTTTCATTTTCAATCATAAAGACTTGGTGCCTACGGTTGAGGAATACATTGCGTTGCTCAACAGTGAAAGGGCAAAGGTCTACAGGATATACTATAAAGCATTGAATCCTTTAACCTTCAAGAAAAGATTAGCTTAAATCCTCAAGGCAATAGAGTCTTGAATTATGAGTCACATCAAAATAAAAGGAAACAGCAAATACATCTCATGGGCTAGTCTTAAAGAAACAATAGCAAGTACCGTTGACATCCAAAAAATCTAAGATGTCTACGCTTTGGCAATATATGATTTAGTTATATTCCTAAAGATATTAGGCTATGTTAAAGCTATGGTGGCAGATGCTTTTCTCTTTTATGCTGGAACATCAATCATGCACCGCCATCATTGCTGAAACTAGTTGAGCTCTTAATTTTTATATAAAAAAATTGGTACAGGCCATTTCATTAGGTGTGCACCACTCTTTCAGATTTAGCTTGTCACTCACTTTAGCCTAGAAAAAATAGGATGTCGCACTACTTCTTACCCAGCTTTAGCCCTGTCTCTAAAGTACTTGAAAAGAAATGGCCTCAAGATAAATCTGAAGAGCAATGGGTCCAAAAGTTTTGAAAGCTCAAGGGAGAGGAGGTAACATGGAAAGCCTTTTGGTTTTCCCACAAATGGTCATATATCGGAGCAGAGATTATAATTGCATGCCACTTATAGGATTATGGGTAGTACTAGCTATGACCTTTTTTTAGTCCTTCGAGAATTCTAGTGCCATCAGTTTATCCCCTTTATCCAAGACCTAGAGTTGTAAGATTTCAATTATGGTGAGCTCGACTACAAGTTAAAAGTCCAACTACTCTTTCATGCATCGAAATAAACCCGTTGCATGAAAAAATATTAGAGAGGGAGTAGTATGACCCCAGGATGTGATGAATGAAAGATCCATCAAATTAATGACACTGTACCCCTATCTATTATTAAGACATCACAAATGTTAGTTGACAATTTCCTTCCAAAATTAAGTTATTCAAGCAAGAGTTTGAATAAAAAAGGGCAACCTTGCTAAGGAGATCGCTCGATTAAAGGAGGAAAATAGTTAATTGAAAATGGACCTCTGCCTCAGGGATGGTGAGATGAATAGGGCTATCAAGGAAAAAAATCACCTTATTGATGACCTCAAGAGTTTGAAAAAAAACTATGTGGCCATTAATAAAGCAAGCAAGTCTCAAAGACTTGGAAAGTCATCAATCGAATAGAGGATAATAATTACTACTCTTGAGAGGGAACTACACCAATGAAGAGAAGCTACTAGGGTCAACAAAGAAGAACTTATTAGAATCTAGGCTCTTGCATTAACTTATCAAAGGAGGAATGAACGGTTAGAGGTTCGAGTTTGGGATGTGAGAATAAACTAGGCTGAAAATTGAGTTCCAACACTTAGTATTTAAGACTTAAAGCATTATTTTCAAGCTCGCCAAGACCAAGTCGACACACTAGTGAAAGCCTCTGAATAGTGGGAGCAAGAATGGCTTTAAGTTGTTGATCACGCACACCAAAACTATCAAGACTATCATCGCTGTCTCACAGAATAGATCCAGGTAGCTTAGTTGGAGTTTGAGTACGAGATGGTTGTAGCTCTATCCTTAACATATGATATCTTATGCACTAGTGCCCATGAGTAAGAGTTATTGTATTTCTTGGACCATGTAATCAAGCAATGTAATTGTGCTAGGCATTTTGAATATAATCACATGTAATTAAGACATTTTGTTGCTATAATGAAAGATGCTATTGGTGGAGTTATCCCTTTATCCAATTGTCTTTTTGTATTTGCATAACTAACCTAATCCTTTCATGGTTTTTATTTATTCATCCTTGTTGCATCAAACATATCCATGAACAGACCATAAAAGCCTAATCCAAAAATAATTAAAGTGAAGGTGATCCAAAATATGAAATTGATAGTTCGTCATTGGTACAATACCTACAATTATCAGAAAGCGACGAAAATGATCACCAGGCCCTCATCAAAAGACTCCAACTTATGTATGAGAGTCCTAAAAGCAGGAACTCGATAAGAATTAGGAATTTCAAGCATGAATCACTGAGCTAACTAAATTATTATCTAATGCATTAAAGAAAAAAGGGCAGACGAGCGCAGCTAAGATAGGGAAAGAATCAGCCCACCTTGAAAGCAATTGAGTTATGGTATTGAGGCCACTAATGCTTAAGAAAGTATGACAAGGAACATCTCACCATCTCAGCCATTTATTTATATCAATCTTGCAACAACGTCCCACTTAATTCAAGGATTTTAAGGCGTGGACTTTTCACCATCAAGGCCTATAATCTTGGACTTCGATAAGATAATAAAGAAGCCTTCACAAAACAATAAAGACTTGGACAAGTATCACTCATTAGAGAAGTGTCTTCAAGCTGTGAAAGAAAGTAACAAATTTAGAATCATAGATGCAAAGTCATTAGAGCTAGTTTTCGAGCCTCATCATCCCATCCAAGTTTAAAGTGACTGATTTTGAAAAATACAATAGGACTACTGACCCTACTGCCCATCTTCGCATGTACTGTCGTAAAATTGCAGGATATGAAGAGAACTAGAAGCTATGTTCCATTGCTTCTAGGATAGTCTGATTAGGACAGCTCTCTGATGGTACATAGGACTTAATCCTACAAGAATTCAAACATGGGCAGACTTGGCATGCACATTCCTTGAACAATATAAGCATGTGTTTGATTGGGTTTCGAATCATCTTTCTCTCATGAACATAGAAAAGAAATCTTCCAAGAGTTTTAGACAATATACTCAGAGATAGAGGGAAAAAGTAGCTTAAGTTCACCCTCCTCTAACAATAAAAGAAATGACAATTATGTTTGTTAGCACCCTACGAGCTCTTTACTACAGAAGGCTAGTAGGAAGCGCCATAAAAAATTTCACTGATATGGTCATATCACATGAAATGATTGAGAACGCCATCAAAAGCGACAAGATATCTATAGAGGAAGCATCTAGATCAGTCAAAAAGATAATAAAAAAAGGTAAGGATAGGGAAGTGAATACTGTAGGTGAAAATCATGCTAGGTTTAATCAAAGTTTGTATCCAGCACAGCCTATGTACTTTTTAAGCACATTGAATATGGGTCTTACCCTTTACTTGTCAGCATTGCAACCAGTCCACGCTACTAGGTTTGCTCTTATAATGAGCTTTGCATAAAATCCCATGCAAAGTGTGACCCAAAATGCATAACCCCATAATATGCACAATGTGAGAGCTCTGAATAACCAAAATGCATCCCGAGAAAGGGATCACTTTAAACCACTCCCTTACTCATATACAGAGATTTACACTTGCTTATTGGCAAGCAAACTAGTGGCTCTAATATTCACAAACACAAGATCACCATCATACCCCAAATAGTATGATAAGAATGCTTATTATGAATACCACACGGGAACGCAAGGCCACTCCATTGAGAACTGAACTTTATTTAAAAGAAAGGTGCAAGGTTTACTAGAAAAAAGAGTGATCAATATTGAGTAAGGTCCCAAACCCAATATAGGGCCAACCTATTCTTTAATCATGCTAAACCAAAAGTGAATGCGATAATCGATAGAAAAGGTTGTTGGGTTAAAAAAGCATTGGAAAAGTTAAAACCCCAAAAACCAAGGTCTGGTTGGCTTTTATGAAAATCAAAATAGTAATAGATAACAAAAATCAAAGAAGAAATGTCATTGGTACATCTTACAACCATTATGATCAAGAGCATGACTTGCAACATTCTCCATTAGTTTTAGAAACGGTCCCAAAGATGATGGATCAATTCGAAATCAAGTTCTACAAAGAGTATAGACATAACAATCTGTCTATCAATGCCACTAACAAAGAGAGACCTAGTGATGGTTAGATCTCTAGTTGTTTACCTCTTACAGGCATGAAAAAAAAAGCTAATGAAAGTTTTAGGCAGAACACTGCAAGATGGATAGAGGAAGCTGCCCGATTCATCCCTTATTGATAGAAAAATATATGATTGTTGGATTCATTGGCATATTGCAAACCCCTTATTATGAAAAGGTAGCGAGCAACTTCATGAAAAATTTTGCAAATATGGTCATACTCTATAGGAGGATCAATGAAGCCATAAAAAATGAAGTGAGCAGAAAAAATATTTGTAAGGATGAAGGGAAAGGAAAGATAAAGGCTAGTAAAGAATCAAAATCTAGTAGTAAAGCCAATTCATCTCAAACTCATGTTGAGTTAAACCTAATTAAGATGATTGTTGGAGAAAACTACAAGATTGTGGAAAACATAGAAGAAGTTTGGACACTCATGAATTTGGTTTGGTAAATCCTGGTTCAAGCCAAGCTACTTAATGTAATGAAATGATAAAGAAAAGGATGAACAACTTCTGTGATTTCTATACTATTGACGGCCATACTCTTTAAACATGCAAAGAGTTTCGCATAATGGTTCAAAGGATGATAAACGAGGGTAGCATCAAATTCAATGATGAAAAGCAAACCCCACATACCGAGTCTATAAATGTAGCACCATCTATCAATGCACTAGAAGAAGAAGAAGGCAATCTTTCTTACATGATTAGAAAGCTGTTGATTTTGTACAATAATCAACCGAGAGTCCAAGTTGATCCTGTTTAGCCTCTGCCAAAGATGACCATTCAACTTTTATCTCCTTTCCTATATAAAGATGATAAGGCAGTTTTTTGAAACTATGAAAGCAAAACCTTAATCATTGAAGAATTTAGCTAGCAAGAAGTAAGTCACTCAACAAGAAAATTCTAATCTCGTTTCTCAAGCACTAATGTCTACATTCAAAAACTTAAAACCGATAGCTATCAAGGATCCAATGAGCAAGAAAGAAGCTAAAGAATTCAACAAATTCATCAAGCACAGTAAATATAGCATTATTGATTAGTTAAATAGGCAACCTACTAAAATATCTATGTTGCCATTACTATTGAATTCGAAAGCTCACAAGAATGCTCTATTCAAGGTTTTGAATGAGGCCTATGTCTCTCCCAACATCTCTACAGGTCAGTTGGATTACCTAGTGAACAACATCACCGTTGAAATTACATGTCCTTCAGAGATGATGAAATCTCGCATGAAAAAAGAGGAAATTACATAGCTATCCATATCACCATGCATTGTAAAGGCACCACGTTACCCTACATGCTCATTGATAATGGGTTAGCTTTAAATGGAATACCCATGTCATGCTTGAACAAGCTATCTGTTAATGCATCTCATATCTAGAATAGCATACAATTGTTTGAGCATTCGATGGAACTTGTCAGAACATTATAGGGAACATCATTATTCCACTCCAAATCGACCCATGTACTTACGAAGTTGACTTCCACGTGATGTATATTGCTTCATCATATAACTGCCTGTTGGGAACGTGTTAGATTCATTCTGTTAGGGCAGTGCCATCATTTTTATGCCAAAAGCTAAAATTCATCATCAAGAATAAAGTCGTTAGTATCGAAGAAGAAAAAAAATATCGTTTTGGCACCTCAACTAATGCTCTATGTATTGAACCTGACGATAATCCTCTTTCCAGTCCTTCGAGTTTGTCAATGTTACATTAAAGAACGGTTAACAATAGTTCAATCTCACTTATCAGAGAGTACTCTTATAGGTTTAAAGTTAATTATCGAAAAAGGTGCCCAGGCCAAAAAGGGAATCAGAAAGTGGCTTTAAGAAGTTACTAAATCCTTGAAAGTGGTCAACCAGATAATAAATAAGGGCTAGGACTCAAACCCAATACACAGCAAAAGAAAAAACAAGCATAGAAAAAGCTTGAGAAAAGGATGGCCCATATGTCAAGACAAGACATGAAGGATGAACGAATGATGTTCCCATCACTTCAAGAAAGTTTTCGCCTAAGGGAATATGTAAATACTGGTTACGCTAATGCTGTTCTCATATTGAACAAGGTATTTGAGAAGTTTTTTACCATTGTGATTGATGAGCCAAATATGTCAACCACATATTCAGAGATTGGTCTGTGCCCTTCAAGATTTGTTCTAAGTGTTTGGACTGAAACTAAGATTCTTATACTATTTAAGTCTATTTTAAAGTAACGCTATGGACTAAACCTATGTACTCTTACCCAAAAGTATTGTAGGATCCTTTGTATAGGCAGCTTTTATTAAGTATTATCAATGAAAATAACTTAACATTATTCTTTATGTTTATAGTTCTTGTCAACCTTAGACCTTTCTTCACATATTTTTCCATCTATATTGTCCTTTTTCATATTTTTTAGGTGTTCTAATAAAGATGACATGAATGTTCATACTGAAGCTTTAAAAATCCATTTTGAGCAACTGATCTATGTCAATGAGGTAAAATCTGAAAAAGATCCTGAAGAGAACCCCATACCCCTAGACTTAATAAGACTAGTTGAATAGGAAGAGAAACAAATATTACCCTATGAAGAACCCATTGAAACCATAAACCTTAGAACAAAGAAGGATGAAAAGAGGTTAAAATTGAAACCTCCATAAAGCCATTGACTCGAGCTGAACTAATAAGTCTCTAACATGTTTGCCTAGTCCTATCAAGACATGCCTAGATTAGATACCTATATTATAGTTCATAAATTTCCTCTCAAACCTGAATGCAAGCCAATTCAACTAAGGTTAAGGAGGATAAAACTAGAAATGCTCCTTAAGATCAAGGAAAAAGTTAAGAAATAATTTGAAGTGGGATTTCTTGAGGTCGCCAAATATCCTAAATAGGTAGCCAATATAGTCCGACTTTTTAAGAATGATGGTAAAGTGTGAATATGTGTAGACTACAAAGACCTAAACTGTGCTAGCCCCAAGGATAATTATTCTTCACCTCACATCGATACCTTAGTAGACAATACTACCAAAAATGCACTATTTTCTTTCACGGATAGGTTTTCAGGCTATAATCAAATGAAAATAGCAGCTGAAGATCTGGAAAAGACCATATTTGTGACCATGTAGGGAAGTTTTTGCTATAAAGTGATGCTTTTTAGGTTAAAGAATATCGGGTAACTTACCAAAAGGCTATGGTAACATTGTTCCATGACTTTATGCATAAAGAAATAGAGGTCTACATGAAGGACATGATCACCAAATTAATAAAAGAGACTGAACATGTTGCCAATCTACGAAAACTCTTTAAAAAGATTTGCAAATACCAGCTCAACCTAAATCTTGCCAAATACACATTTAGCGTCACCTCTGGTAAATTATTAGCATTCATTGTATGGGAGAAAGGAATAGAGGTGGATCCTAACATTAAGGCTATCCAAAACTAACCACCATCTCAAACTCAAAAGAAAGTGAGAAGTTTTTTAGGAAGACTAAATTACATAGCTTGATTTAAGTTGATCGATAAATGCAATCCGATCTTTAAGCTACTGGAAAAATAAAATCCTGAAGAATGGAATCAAGAATGCCAAGAAGCTTTAGATAAGGTCAAACATTACCTTTTAAACCCTCCAGTACTTCTGCCACCAGTGCCCGGACGACCACTAATCTTGTATCTGTCAATCCTAAACAAGTACATAGGTTATGTATTAAGACAACATGATAAATTGAGAAAGAGGGAATAGGCTATCTATTACTTAAGCAAAAAGTTTACAGAATATGAAAATAATTATTTATTCATATAGAAGCTATGTTGTGCTTTAGCTTGGACAGCCCGAAAGTTAAGGCTATACATGTTGTGCCACACTACATGGTTAATCACCAAGCTTGATCCCATGAAGTATTTATGTAAAGCCCTTGCCTTATTTGGGACGTTAGCCAGATGGCAACTTATTCTTTTTGAGTATGACATCATGTATGTAAACCAGAAAGCCATTAAAGGCACTATAATAGCAGACTTTTTGGCAAGTTGAGTCATAGATGACTATTAGCCTTTAAACTTTGAATTCCTTAATGAAGATTAGATATGTATATCTGATGGAGAGAACACTGTCAAGTATGGGTCATCATGGAGAATGTACTTCAATGGAGCTTAAAACGCACTAGGGTATGGAATTGGGGTAATTCTCATCTTGCCCAAAGGAAAAAAATTACCCTTTCACAGCTAAATTAAACTTTGACTTCACCAATAAAATAGCTGAATATGAGGTCGCATCATGGAACTCTAGGTGGCCATTGAAAAGGGCATTTAAACAATGTAAGTGTTTGGAGATTCAGCCCTCATCATTTACCAATTGAACAAAGATTGGAAAACACGTTATGCTAAACTGATCCACTATGGGAATCTAACATCGAAGCTTGAAAAAGAGTTTGATAATATTAGCTTTCAACATCTACCTCAAGAAGAGAACTAAATTGTTGATGCTTTGGCCACTTTATTTTTCATGTTTAGAGTCAATTGAGAATCAAATATTGTTCCCATCCAAATGAGACTCAACCCTAAAACATTGCCAAAATATTAAAGAAGAGAAGGACCATTTTACAATGGTATCACAACATCTTTTATTACATCAAGGATCAACAGTACCCAAAAGGCACCACCAAAGCTGATAAGAGAACCATCAAATGATTAGCTATGAACTTCATTTTGGATGGTAAGATTTTGTACAAAAAGGCTAGGATCAAGTGTTACTCCAATGCATGGATGCCTTTAAAGCCAAAAGAATACTTGAGAAAGTTCATGAAAGAATTTATGATATGCATGCTAATAGACACCGAATGGTAAGACAAGTTATGCCATTATGTTATTACTGGTTGACTCTCAAAAAGGATTGCATTGATTGTGCTCAAAAGTATCACAAATGCCAAATCTACGGTAACAAGATCCATGTCCCATCGATACCTTTACATGTTATAATAGCTCTATGGCCTTTTTCTATGTGGGGTATAGATATGATTGGACTGATTAACCTCAAGGCTTTTAATAACCATCACTTCTTTCTAGTCGCAATCGATTATTTCACCAAATGGGTAGAGGTAACTTCTTATGCCAACCTCAACGATTTGTCATGTGCAAAGTTATGAATAGGACACTATCTGTAGATATGGTCTTTTCGAACAAATCATGATAGATAATGCACGTAATTTAAAAAATAAGATGATGCAAGCAGTCCACTCTTAGTTCAAGAGTTAGCATTAAAACTCTATCCCATACCATCTAAAGATGAATAGAGTAGTTTAAGTAGCCAACAAGAATATCAAAAATATAGTTAAAAATATGGCTGAGACATACAAAGATTGGCATGAAAAGTTCCCTTTTGTTTTACATGCTTATCGCATGATCGTACAAACTTCCATGAGTACCACCCCATTCTCTTTAGTCTAAGCATGGAGATTATCTTGCCAATTAAAATTAAAATCACTTCACTTAAAGTCCTGATGGAATCCTAACTTGAATAAGCTAAATGGGTTAAGAGTCGATATAAGCAACTCATTATCATCAAAGAGAAAAGAATCAAAGCCATCTATTATAAGCAGATGTATCAAAAATGCATGATAAGAGCCCATGACAAAAAGGTTTGCCCTTATTAATTTTAAGAAGTGACTTGATACTCAAACAAATTCTCTCGATCCATAAAGATGCACAAGGAAAATGACCCTAAATTAGGAAAGACTGTATATGGTGAAATGTATATTTTTTTAAAGAGCCTAATCTTAACCAAGATGGATGGCAATGACCTATTCAATTTTGTGAACTCTGATTCTGTTAACAAATACTATGCCTAAAAAGACTTTAGGATGAAAATCCCAAAGGGCATTCCATTAGTCCTTCATGCAGTGCTCACCAAAAACAAAAAAAATGAGACAACAACAAAAACAAAAACAAAAAAATAGCTTAAGATTGAGAACCTAAAAAGATAACTTAAGCAACCAGACCTTGCTCCTCTGACCAAACCAAGTCATAACCTAACCCATCTATTTTATACTAACCAAACCCCACCAAACCTTATCCATACTAGCACTCGAAATATGGAAACTACCTAACTTTAAGGCCTTTATCCCACCACGAGGTAATCTAAGGGATCTTCTTATGAGTCACCAGCACTAAAAAAATTAATTACTTGAAAAAAATCTCTAAAAGCATTTAGTGGAAAATTCATGTTATTAGCGTAAGAGCCGATCGACTAGAGAGACTTTTCATATATCTCTTTTGTATCTTTTTTTTTGAAAAAAAAATATTACTTGATTTCTTATAGAAGCTTTGCATAGCACTAAATTCCATGCTACATCACGTTTATCCTTTAATCGATATTGCTTGATAAATGGAAAAAACTGATAACAGGATTTCCTAGCATTATTTTAAAAGATAGAATGTTGCAAAAACTTTCTTTCATGTTTAAAGACTAAGAATGAACTCTTAAGGCCGTAACCAGCCTTCCTTAGGCACCCCATATCTTAAAATAATTACTTAAAACCTCCTCTCAGTAAGTGGTTATAGACTTTTTATGCCTTCAAAAAAGGGATAACCTTAACATTTAAAGCCTTTGGAAATCCAAAGCAAGATTGACAAACCCTGGGCAAAATGCCACCTCACTAAAGTCGAAGAAAGCCCAAAAGCAGCCATTAGATTAGGCCTTTAATGTTTCACCTATGCATCAATTAGGCAAGCATTTGCATCTCCATGCATTATGTAGTATTTAGCATCTTACAACAAGTATCAGCTCTTATACGCAGAAGTAAAATTTATAGGGAACCTGAAGTACCATTTTCTAGTTTTAAAAAACCTCAAAAAGCCTCAAGTAAGTACCTTTGGCTTTATGTACTCATTGAAAATCACCCAAGAAAGGTATTTAAACTCAACTCCTTCTAGTCCTCAAAGAGTAGAACACTTACCAAAGCCCATAAAAGTTGGTGTCTGTCGTAACATGCCCCGAGGTGGATCCTCGTGGATTTATAAGTGCATACAACTTAAAATTTTTTTCTGACTTGGAAATGTCTTCCTGACTGAGACTTTTCCTTCACGACATGATGAGAACGAGAAAGTATGGATTCTCGACTTATGATATAGTGAAGGGGACCATAAGATAAATTGCTCATCTTATTGGTTTTAGATGACTATCACAAAATGGCCAACGTTTGGGGTCACCACCGATCATTTTAGGCTACGCATGATCAGATGCCTATTGAAACCCATGTCTTAAGTTACGAAACTCGAAACATCAATACCATGGTTTACATAATACAAAGATTTGCTATTTGGTTTGGGAGTTGGTTACGCATGATGAGGCATGACCTTTTCACGCTACCCAAAATCGATACTCTATTAGTTATCTCTTATCTCAGTTTCGATTCTTTCAATCTTAACTCATCACTATTTTGATATAACCCTTTTTTAATGCATGAATTTTATAAAAATACAAATCTAGTTTTTGACGAAAAGATTTAATCTCATATATGCATCGGAGGGATAGGGAATATAGAGATTTTCAAAAAAAAACCTCTGAATTTTTCTTTAAAAAATGGAACATACCATATTACGCAGTGGAGAGATACCTACATGGAATATTACCTTTAATTTTACTTGAAATGATTTGAAAACATGAATGCAAATAATCATCACAAAGAAATCATGTTGTAAGGTAATAAATAAAGTAACATAACATGGACCATTCAATATAATGATAACGAAAAGGGATGGACTATTGGAACTTATCTTGCAATTGGCATTGATTATCTGGGAATAATCTAATTGACAATTTTTGAGTCGCATTTAGGTTCCTTGATTAAACAAATTTTTCTTGACACATTCATTGAAGCCCAAGAAGGAGAAAAATTTAATTGTAGTTGAAAAACAGGGTTGAAATATCCCTTTCGAAAGATGAGGTTGGAGTATCCCCGTGGATGATAAATAATTTTGACAAAAAAAGATTTTTATATCTTAATAATTTTAAAAAGTGGGGTTAAAGTATCCCCTTAAAAGATTAAGGTTAAAGTATCCCCATAGATGACAAATAATTTTGATAAAGGAAGATTTTTAAAACTTGACAATTTTGAAAAGCGAGGTTGAAGTATCCCCTTGAAAGGTCAAGTTTGGAGTATTCCCAAAAGTGACATATCTGACACTCTTTAAAGAAGTTAAGTTGGAAAACTTAAGTTGACAAAACTTCATGATTTAGAAAATGAGTGAGCTTTTTGATGATTTTTGGTAAAAAAAGTTGTGAACGAGAATGGTGAAGAAGTAAAAATACATTCGCGCCTTGACACAAGCATATGGGAGATCGAAGCATGTTCTCAAGTCTGATCAGGGTGATACAGAGACATTCGAATGTCTCGAGGTGAAATTTGAGAAAACAACTTAGTTTTAACCATGACCGAGAATAGGGGATAGCATCGTGCAATCCCACTTTTTGAATTTATTATGGATTAGCTTGAAGACTTTAGAGCATGGACAAGATACCGTTAGAAAGGTAACTTGACAAAGGTCAATCTCAAAATATTCCTAATATCCTAAAAAATCACTTTTCATGGAAATAAATTTTTTAAATTCGGGTTAATTACATTACTGACAGAGCATGCGAGGAAAAGGGTGTGTCAAAATTCAAAAAATCATTTCAGACTCATTTGGTATCAAAAAATTGCACATAATACCTTTTTAGAAAAGGAATTTCATGAAAGTTTGGGAAAATTGTTGGAAGAATATGGAAAAATCATTTAGTTGGCCTAAAGGGCCTAACTAGAATGCATTTTGTTAACTGTAGGGATTCCAAACAATCTAGGTTTGAAAAATCATAACTCTTTGATTCGGATTGATCCAGTGGTGAACATAACCTCATTTTAAATATATTTTGACACACTTTTAGAGAAAAATATTACAAAATTCATGAAAAATCATTTTCAATATTAAAGTGATTGTTCAATTTGTAATAATGATGCTGCCAGCAGGGGACAAAGCAAAGTAGAGGATATTTCTTATTTTCTCTATGTTGACAGGTCCAAACTTGAGTTATTGACATTCGAACGTCCATGACTAAAGGAAAAAATGGCATGAGCATCGTAAACTCATTTGTACAATCTCGAAGTAATTTAGAATAATGAAATAGCCCATTGATCATACCACTCAAGGTTCTGACTTAAAAACAAGGCATGAATATTTAAAGAACAATTGCAAGGCCATTTTTATTGGAAAATCAGAAGTTTTGAGCTCGTTTAATCAGGTTTATAGGTCTGGAAAACTTCATCTTTCCTAATTTTTTTTAGTTAACTTTAAGGAAAATGCTAAGTTCATGCTAGTCCTCATTGGTTGAGTTTAGCATGATTGGCTTGGGGAGGTTTTGAAAATCAATTTTTTTTACATCCATCAAACATGCACTTTGACAAGGAAAAAACAATAGACATACACAAGGATGGCACATAATATGAATGGGGATGCTAACTTTACCAATGGTCTGGATAAAGAAAGTGTTGTGCACTTTGACAAAAAAATGTTATGGATGCTGAAAATGATAATGATTCATGACAAGATGCAAGCTAATGTATAAATATGCTTAAAATATGTTAGGTTAAGAATTCATACATGGATTAATCATGACAAGATGCATGGATTTGGTATAAAATGCATGAGTAAGAGCTATCAAAATAATAAAGATGAAATTAGGCATTTTGCACATCAAAAGGGCATTATGGCATCCAAATCCTAAACTACCATAACTAAAAGCCACAATAATGCATGTAAATCCTAAAAGGGTGATGGAAACATGGAGAGCTCATTAAAATGATAAAGATGCTGAAAAATATAAAATGAAAGTGATAAAGTAGGAAATTATACCAACAAAACTTTAATTTTTGGCCAACTAGTTGGAGCAACAAAGATAGCTTTAATTTCCCTCTTTTCCTTATTGTTAAAGAAAATGAGAGAAATAATAAGGTTTTGATTCTAGTATAGATGAAGGTGATTTTCAAAATGTATAGTGGTTGAGAGTGAGTGTTTTAGGCAATTTTTGGGTATTGAGTGAATAGCTATAGGATTTGGTTTTTTTGATGTATAAATGTGTTTTGGAAGCTGAAAATGAACTGGAATCTCTAAAATCTCAGCTAAGATATAAGTGGTTTATTATACCAGCATTTTGGAGCCAAATTGGAGGTATGTTTGGTCATTTCTCAAAGAGGACAAAATGATGCCAACTTGATGGCTATAGGGTGGCTATAAAGAGCAATTTGCTGCAATGTGATGGACATAGGGTGGCTAGTTTAAATGCTAAAATGATTTTCCAGCAAATAGGGTGGCTAATAATGATCTTGGTTAACAAACTAGGAAGGAGTAGGGTGATCATGTGACATTGATCTTTATGATCTAATATAGACTTTAAAAATGTTTTGATTAATTTAAAAGTCCAAATTCCTAATCTGATATAGGTTTTGATCTTTTCTGATGTAAAGAAAATAGTTAAAATCGAGTTTTGGATCAATGATGGATGAGTAAAAAATTCTCAGACCATGTAAAATATCTTGTATGTACCGATACATTGCAAAAGATATAGAGAATTTAGTCAAAAAAACCTTGAGTGTATTGATATAATGAACATTGTATTGATACAATAATCATTGCATCGATGCTATGAACCATTATATCAATTTAATGCTTTATTGTATCGATATATGTTGATATATATCGATACATTTCTTTAAAAAAGTCACGTTTTGGTCTTGGCATGGCCTAGTATCGATAAATAGATGAGCTCCTGTATTGATACATAAGTTCATGTATCAATACATTTACATGTTTATATTAATACAAATGAGGACATTTCAAATTTTTTGGTCGTTGAAGCATTGTATCGATACATGAGAACCATGTATCGATGCATTTAAGCAGAATTATGAATTTTCTCATATCTTTTATCCTTGAACACCTTGAACTACATCCTTTGATGCCACATCTTTGCATTCAACTTTGATATGATCCATAGGCCTTCTTGACCTCCTCAAAATATTTTTTCATTAGGTGACACAACATAGACGATCATCGCCCCCTCTCACATCCATGCCCTAGGTTGCTAAAAAAATTAGCCCAAACAAAATAAGGTGTCTACAACTACCCCCCTTTGACTATTACTGAGAATAAGAATAAGGCAAAGACAAATAGATATTATTTTGTCTAAGGTGGAATAACACTCCCCAGAACATCTCCAAAGAAATAAATTATAATTAATACTTCATTGTGATAAGTACAATGTATTGGCAGCGATCTTAATAGAGGTTTAGGTGAATTTTATAAGGTTTACCCTCCCTACTAGGTTGTTAAGTTTTCTAAGGTTTAACCCCCTTAGGCATGTGCAAGGTAACGTGGATTTTTATGTGGGTGTTACCAGCTTATGTGGACTTTAACTTAAACTTAGGTACCCTAGCTCGCGAGGGCTTTGATTTGAATACCGCCAGCATATGCCAGCTTTGAGTAAGACTGAGGTGCCACTAGCTTGTATAGGCTTTAACTTGGTAGGCTTTGACTTCTACTTATGCCGCTAACTTGTATACGCTTTGACTCAGACTAGGTGCCACCAGCTTGTGTGGGCTTTGAAAAGGTGCTACTAACTTATGGGTTTAAAAAGGTGCCACTGACTTGTGGGCTTTGAAGAGGTGCCACTCACTTGTGGGTTTTGAAAATGGTGCCACTGACTTATGGGTTTTTAGAAAAGTGCCACTAATTTATAGGCTTTGATAAGATGCCGCAAACTTATGGGCTTTAAAAAAGGTGACACTGACTTATGGACTTTGAAAAAGTGCCATTGACTTATAGGCTTTGAAAAGGATGCCACTGAATTGTGGGATTTAAAAAGGTGCCACTAACTTATGGGCTTGATGTAGGTATGATTGGCATCCGGTTATTTATAGACATGTTTATTGCTACCAGCTCACATGGGCTTAAGAAGGTTTCTTGATAGGTGCCTCCTGAATAATGCTTGGTTTACGATGCTTAAAGTTCTTACCAAGGAATCTTTAGAGGTTTGGTGAACCTGGCTTGATGTAATATTGCAAAAATCATGATGTGTGATGGTCATATGAATGCATGATAATTAATGCTATCATGATTGCATGATGTGAAGTCTACTATGAAAGATAGCCATAGTTTTTCTTGTAAGTCATTCAGACTTTTATAGGGATGGTAATTCATTTTTGTTGCCACTATGGATGAGAATTTTTCTAATCTTACTGGGGATTGTAGGTTATCTCAGCTCCATTAGGGATACAATAAAAAATCTATTCTCAAGAATTTAGATTATTGTATTTCTTGATTCGAGAGGCTCAATCATTTTTCTGACAATTGAAAGCCATTGTCAACAATTTAGAGACTACTTGACTAATTGGGTTGACGTCTTTGGTTTTGATAGGATTTTGATAAAATGCATTGGTCGATTTTTGGCTAACTTAAAATGGTTTTTCTTGATATGTGGCTTGTGAAAGCCAAAAATGGTTTGGTGTATGGTCATGTTGAGTGGGTGTTTGGACGTAAAAAGTGCATGATCTTGACGATCAGGGCGTAAGCAGAGTTCTATGTGCTTTTCTTTTCCTTTTGATGTAATATTAAGATGTCCTGATGCATATTTTAGTTGATTATCAAATATTATCAGTTAAATGACAAGTGCAATGTGAATTGTACAGGGGTTAAAAGAAACAAGGTAATATTTATTCAGGATAACAAAAAGATACAACTTGGTATACTATTTGACAAACAAGTGATTCGGTGGTAAGAAGTATGATTTTTTAGGCAAAAGATGCCTCTAATGATCACGATATGAATGTTCTTTAGGTGCTTTCTAGGATCTTTCTCGAATAATAAATATGACTAGTATGAGCTGATCTTTGAAAGATCCCTAGGATTATTTCGCTTTATTTTATAAGTGATCTCAGTCTATGGCCCATCAAAATTGATCTTCTCAAATCACCCTTGTGGGTTTCCAACTATAGTCGAGTTGGTTGGCCAAATGCCCTTTTCAAATTTTCATCTGGACCTCTTTTTATTTTCTTCCTTTTTTGGTTATTTTTGTTTTTTTAAGGACACCTTTTTAGGTTTTTGCCCTCTATGTGTAATATTTCTTTATAGAATCTGAGTTGGCTGGGTTGGACAAGGTATTGCCTTCCATTTTTGACAAGATTAAGGCCACTTAGGAGAAGTCTTGCTTCATGATATACCGTTCTTCCCAATTAGGGGTCCACTTGCCTAGTGCATCTCTATGAATTGGGAGGATCTTTTTTAATACCAATTCACCTGGGTGAAATTGTCGTGGGTGCATTTTTTTGTCATAGGCTCGGATCATGCATTTTTTATGCATTTAACCATGGTAGATGGCATTAATGTGCTTTTCCTTGATGAGGTTGAGCTGGTCATATCTGTTCTTGACCTATTCAGCCTCTTCAAATCTGGCTTCCATCAAGACTTTGAGAGAAGGGATCTCGACTTTGATAGGCAATATAACTTTGATCCCATAGATAAGGGAAAATAGATTAATGTCTGTGGAAGTGCGAACTTCGGTTCGATAGGCATGAAAAGCAAAGGATAGCTTCTCATGCCGATCTTTGTAAGTTTTGACCATTTTCTTCACTTTTTTTTAAGGTTTTTGTTGGTCGCCTCGACTACCATATTCATCTTTAGGTGATAAGGGACAAAATTATGATGTGGACCTTGAACTGTAAGCAAACTGCTTACATCATTTTATTGTTTAAATTACTTGCATTGTCTATGATGATTTTTTTTAGGAGGCCATATCTACAGATGATGTCCTGCTTGACAAACTTGTAGATAGTCGATCTAGTGACATTAGCATATGAGGTAGCCTTCACCCATTTAGTGAAATAGTCGATTGCTACCAAGATAAAATGATGCCCATTGGAAGCTTTAAGGGTGATCGGCCCTATCACATCCATGCCCCACATGGAAAAGGGCTATGGGGTCGTTATAACGTGAAGTGGCACTAGAAGGACATTGATCTTGTTTGCATAGATTTGACCCTTATGGCATTTTCAAGTGTAATTGATGCAGTCTTCCTTGAGGATCAACCAGTAATAACCTGCTCTCATGATTTGCTTGGCCATCTAATGTCTATTAGCATGTGTGTCGTAAATCCCTTTTCGAACTTTTTCTAGGATCTTTTTGGCTTCAGAAGTATTAACGCATCTGAGCCATTGAGAACAAATCCCATAACGAGCCTTTTAATAGTTTTTTTATTAGTTTTTGTTGCATGTTTGGGATATTACTGATCCTTGATGTAATGAAGGATGTTACAGTACCACGGTAGGCCATCATTCTCTTTTTTGACGCTATGACAATGAACCAGAGTTGTGGAGATGCTCATTTGGATGGAGCAATGTCTAACTCTTGGTTGACTTTAAACATGGATGACAAAGCAGCCAAAGCATCGGCTATTTGGTTATCTTCTCTTGGTAAGTGTCAAAAACTAATATCATCAAATTCTTTCTTGAGTTTTGCTATTAGCTTTCCATATTGCATTAGCTTGGTGTCATGAGTTTGCTATTCCCCTTTCAATTAGTAGATGACTAGGGCTAAATCACTAAATAACTGTAATGTCTTAACGTTCCTCTCAAGGACTGCTTGAAACCTTATCAAACAAGCTTATTATTCTATAATATTATTTGCACAGTCAAAACTTAGCCTTACTGTGAACGAATAATGACTCTCATCAAGTGACATCAATATTACCCCAATTCCATGCCTTAGAGCATTTGATGCTCTATCAAAATACATCTTCCAGGGTTGATCTTGGTTAGAGGTGTTTTCATCTTTAGAAATGCACATTAGATCTTCATCTGGGAAGTAGAAACTTAAGGGTTCATAGTTATTTACCATTTGATTTGCCCAAAAATCAACTATCGCACAACTTTTCATAGCTTTTTTACTAACATAGGCAATGTCGTATTTAGAAAGCAGGACTTGCCATCCAGCCAACCTTCTTAATAATGTAAGGGCTTCGCATAGATACTTAATAGGGTCAAGCCTTGCAATCAACCATGTAGTGTGATACAGCATAAACTACCTGAGTCTCTTGGTTATCCATACCAAAGTATAGCATAACTTCTTGATTGCAGAGTCGTTGCACTTTCATTCTGTGAACTTTTTATTTAAGTAGTAGATTGCTTGTTCCTTCTTTCCAGACTCATCATGCTACCCTAATACAAAACCCATAGATTTGTCGAAGACTGCCAAGTTAAAGATTAAAGGTCGATTAGGCACTAGCGGTACCAATACTAGTGGGCTTGACAGATAATGTTTGACTTTATTAAAGGCTCCTTGACATGCTTCATTCCACTTTCTCGGATTTTTTTTTAGAATAAGCTAAAAGATGGGGCCACATTTGTCACTGAACTGGGATATAAATCTAGCAATATAGTTCAATTTCCCCAAAAAGCTTCTCACTTCCTTTTGGGTTTAAGGTGGTGGCATATCTTGAATGGCTTTGACTTGTCTGGGTCAACTTTAGTCCATTTTTTGCTAACTATAAAGCCTAGAAGCTTGCTCAAAGTGACCTTAAAGGTATATTTGGCAAGATTCAATTTAAGTTAACTATAAAGCCTAGAAGCTTGCCCGAAGTGACTCTAAAGGTGCACTTGGCAAGATTCAATTTAAGTTAAAATCTTTGTAGCCGTTTAAAAAGGTTTTGAAAGTCTGTGACATGCTTACCTTTTTTTGTTGACTTGGCAATCATGTCGTCCACGTAGATCTCAATTTCTTTATGCATCATGTCATGGAACAGGGCTATCATGGCCCGTTGGTATGTTGCCTTAGCATTTTTAAGTTCGAAGGGCATGACTTTATAACAAAACATCCCCCACATGGTTATGAAATTGTTTTTTCCATGTCTTCAAGCATCATCTTGATATGATTGTAGCTTGAGAATCCATCCATGAAAGGGAAAAGAATTCTTGGCCATGTTGTCTACCAGAGTGTCAATGTGGGTAGCAAAAAGTTATCCTTGGGACTAGCTCGATTCAGATCCTGGTAATCAATGTGCATTCATACTTTATCGTCTTTCTTTGAGACTGGGACTATATTGGCAACCTATTCTAGATACTTGGCTACTTTGATCAACCCTGCATTAAACTACTTTTTGACTTCCATTTTAATTTTGAAGAGCATTTTTGACTTCATCCTTCTTAACTTTTGTCGAATCGATTTGCATCCGGGCTTGATGGGAACCTTGTGGACCACTAATCAGTGTCTAGTTCTAGCATGTCTTGATATGACCAAGTGAATACATCCCGATATTCTTGGAGTAATTCTATTAGCTTAGTCCTAGTCATTAACTTTATTAAGGTTTCGATTTCAATCTCCTTTCGATCCTCCTGAGTACTTAGATTTATTACTTCTGTTAGGTTTTCATGGGGCATGATCTACTTCTCTTCTTGCTCAATTAATCATAAGAGGTCTGGTGGTATGGAGCTTTCTTTGAAATCTTCTTCAAGATCAACTTCACTAGCATAAATTGATTGTTCAAAATTGATCTTCACAGACCTATTAGACACATCCACATTACTTTCATCAGGACACTTGAAAGGGTAAAGAAAAAAAACATGGCAAACGGCATATACATAACCCATTGATTTTGATAAGAATAAAGGCAAAAGAGTAATTGAGACAAAGAGATTGAAAAGTGATGTAGGCACGCAATATGGAATGATATATGCAAAAGTCATTTCGTCGATAATGTTTGATAAAAATTGCCATACATAAGACACCTACCTGCCTTTGGGAGGGCAAATAGGTTTTCATTTCTTGATATTACATAAAAGGGACAGGAAAAGTGCAAGGGCTTCCATCATGACCCCATCATCACAATCAGGTCTTAGTGGAAGAACATAAATTCTATGGCTCCTTATCCTAGAGATCGAGGTAGTAAAGGACTTTGTTTAAGATGACCAAGACATCTTTAGCCTTTTGCTCTTTTAGTTGGCTTGAATCGATTCGTCCTCCCCAATAGAATATCTGATAGAGAGACGGGAATATTATTTGCTTTAATCCCCTATTTTGACCCAATGATCATGTTATCTCTTAGTTGCAGATCCTCCTTTCTTGCTATCTTCTTGACTGTGCCTTAGCCTATCTTTTTTATTGACTTCAGTGGTGACCAACAAAGCTTAGGCCACCCCTTGCAGATTCTTGCCAAGCCCTTTTCCAGCACGTGAACCTTTACCAATGATTATTTTTAAACCTGAGTAGGTACTCTTTGATAGGTGGGGTTCAACTATTGGAAACCCTTCTCCTATAAATATTGCATTGACGAACTCAAAAGATTGGAATGATGAATTGGTGCATCTTCATTGGGCTCTATGTAAATATCCTCAGTGACAGCTCCGATGGAGTGTATCCGTGACCTTCCTAATGAGTAATTGTAAGAAAGATTAATATCTATAACTTGAAAGTCCACATCATATGTGCATAGGCCTATCTAGAGTTGGATTTTGATATTTCTAATTACTTCATGACATGTTCCATCAAAAGCTCAGACTTTGGTGTGGCTACTTTCGATGTTGGACTGATCAATAGAGAATTTACTTAATGTAGTCATAGGCATGACATAAAGGGCTGACTCATGGTCTATGAGTACTTTGGGTAAAATGCATCCCTTGTAATGGGTAGTGATATGCAAAGCTTTATAATTGCCCTTGCCTTCAAGTGGGATCTCATCATCGATGAAGGAGATATAATTATCGATCATGATATTGTTTACTAGTTGATCCAACTTGTCCACAGAGACATCCAAAGGCACATATGCTTTGTTTGGCACCTTCAATAATGCATTTCAATGAACCTCTGAATTAAGAAGCAGAGATAGCATAGAAATCTTGGGGGGTTGTTTGCTTAACTAATCCATAATGTATTATTCACTATGGTTGATAAACTTGAGAAACGCTGTGACTTTTCTTTCACTCACTGCTTCATTGACTTTCTCAGGCTTAGGTGACAATTCCTGACAATTCTATTGCAGCAATTAAGGGAGTTAGTTATCCGACTAGCACTATCTGATTCTTGTATTTCCATGGGATAGCTTTGTTGCTCTTATACGAGAATGGTTTAGGTAACTTCATAACAAAATTTGGTGTAGGTATCAAAAACTAACCTCGAGACTTGACTTGCCATAAAGAATGAGAGGTCAATTTCTACCATAAGGTGCTGCATGGTTTTATCTCCTATCATGTTGATAGATTCAGTAGCAGGCATGGTTTCCTAATAGAATTCTATCTGGCCTTTATTCATTATTCTTTGAGCCGTATACCTAAACTCCTTGTATGTTTATAAGGTTTAAGCTACAACTATATGAAAGTCATAGAAGTTGTCATGATTGTTTTCCAATTTAGCAACCTGACATGAATCAATGCCTGTCTGACCAAAACATTGGCATCCTTACATCCTCTATGCTTGTCTTGACTTCATATTTGTTTTTAATGCCGATCATGTTTGTAGCTAGCTCTGTGTGGTTCGATAAAGGATTAGCAGTAACATTGGGTCCCTAGCTCATCTCGAACTGTAAAACTTTTGAGTTAACCAAAATTTACACATTTCACTTTAAAGATATACAGCTCTCAATGTCATGCCTTACGGCCCTAGTGTGGTATTCATAGTAGGTGTTTAGGTTGTACCATTGTGGGAATGGCAGCTTTTTTTTCTAGGACATAGATCAGAGCCACTAAGTGATTTTAGAGCAAAGTTTGGTAGAGCTCCTTATAGGTCATAGGGATGGGATCAAAGTGTTGCCTTTGTTAATTCAGACATCGATTGCTGGGTGCATTATTGGTTGTTCGATAGGTATTTTGGTGGACTTGTGGAGAGTAGATTTGTGGTGAGTTTGATGGGATTGCAAATAATGGGTTATAGGTTATGGCATAAATTAGCTATGTGGATATTATGATAAGGTGAGAATGTGGTGTGCTTGAGTAGCGAGGGTTGCATGCTTGATGTTGTCTTAGCTGAGAGAGCCAACATAATTAATGGCATTGGCTTCTCCTTCCTTCTTTTTATCGGTAATGGGCTTCTTACTCGATCTAGCTATTTCTCCAATAGATATTCTACCACTCTTAATGGTAGCATTGATCATTTCTCTAGAGAAAACTAAGTTTACGAATTTCTTGGTGGCATTCCCTATAAGCTTTCCATAATGGAAAACGTAAAGTGTGAAGGAAAGTGACTGTCATCTCTTTTTCTGTAAGGGGAGTCTGTACTAGAGCTATTTCTTCTCTCCACCTTTGGGCATATTGCCTAAAACTTTCAGTGAATCTCTTCTCAAAATTCATCAGGGAAAGTTGATCCAGCGCCTAATCTGACACGTGCTAGTATTAATTTAGAAAGGCCTTAGTCAAGTCAGCCCATGATTGAATTTTCACATTGTCTAGCTTGATAGACCATCAAGCTGCTGCCTTAGTGAGGCTATGCTGGAAGCAATGGATGAGAAGCTTTTCATATTTCTTATACCCGACCATCTTTCACATGTACATTTAGACATGGACAAAAGGGTTGGTGGTTCCATTAAACTTCTCAAACTTTGGGACTTTAAACTTCAGGGGAATGACAAGGTTAGACACCAAAGACAGTGATTGTGCATCAAGAGCTCTGAACTTGTCACTCCCCTCGATAACTTAGAGGTGTTTTTCTAGTAGCTGGAATTTGTTTATTTTTTCCACAATCATGGTAGGCTTTTGACCTTTTGTTTCTTTTGTTCCTTGTGGTCAAGGGTTATTGGATCTACCAGTGAGACTTCTGCCTTCACCCCTTGAGTACCTCGAATGAATTGACATGCCGCAATTGGATTTAAGCAAATAACTGGCACAGCCTAAGTGGCAAGTGTAGGAGTGGGCCATTATTCTTGTCTAATTTCCCTTTGAGAGGGTTCTGGATTATTGGCAGGGGGATTTTAAGTGTTCATAGGATCATTCCTTATTTCAGTAGTGATGGCTTGCCCTTTTTCTTTCATAGAGGTGGTCAGTAGTTCCATAAGTTTTGTGATTGGATTTTGCATTTCATATTGCTAATGAAACATCTGGTCTTATGATTCCTAAACCATTAACTCAAGTTACTCAATATGAGCTTCATGATTACTCTCCATGATTTGCTTACAGCACATGTATTTAACAGTGCTTGATGTAAGGTTCTATGTTCTCGATTGATCTCAGAATCCCTTTCATTTTTATGGCCTAATTCGTATATTAGACTTTTATTTTAAAATGTGTTATTAATGAGCATTTATGATGCAATGACAAGTTAAGATAATGAATGATTGATGCAAGTGTAATATGAAATGGTGAAATTAAATGTGCATATGTATTAGAGCCAATTGATTCTTGGAACAGCTTCATCAATAACATCATTCATAAAGTCATAAAAGGGTTCTTCTTTTACAACATGATTACATCTGAAAGTATCTTGCATGATTACATTGTGTAATCACACAATCAAAAAAACCCAAAAGTTATTGCTCACAATCTCTAATAGGTACGATGTCTCACCTTATGGACCAAGTTACTTCAGTCATGTCGTCCACCTCTTGTTGAGCCATTCGAATTTTTTCAGTGAAGTCTTAATGCTACATTTGGTAAATCAGACATGCTTGGTCAATTGTCACTTGCCACTCTAATTCGCATTTCTCAGAAGCCCTTATTAGTTCATTGATATGATCATGATGAACTTAGAGAGACTACTTTAACTCTTGAATTCTATGAGTAAGGCCTTCATTTTTTACCTTGGCAGCTTTCGTAGCTCGTATGTAGGCCTCGAGTTTTTGATTCCTTTGTTGGTAGGTGGAAGCAACAGCACGTGCCCTTATGAACTTTTTTTTTTGTTGGTTTTTATCTTCTTTTTTTTGCTGATTCAACTCATAATGGAGAGTGGTAACTTTTGCTTCCCATTTGACTGATGTCTTACTAATACGTCAGGACTTGTTAGCTTTTCAGAGTGTTAAATAATCCTTTGTCAGGCTTTCAAGGTCATCTTTAAAGTGATCCCTTTTTTAATGACTCGATCCATTTCACTACTCTTAAGATAGATATCTATCTTTAGCTGGCCCTTTTCCTTCTTAAATCAAGAAATTTTTGTGGCAAATGATGCGTTTTCTCGTTCGAACTCCTTCTTAAGTAGCTCGATCTTAGAAAACAATTTCTCTATTCGGATTTATAGTATCTCAAAGTTGGGTGGTGGTAATGGATCATTGATATAGCAGAGTCTCTATTCTTTGTATCCAGTATGGTAGGGCTTCCTCTCCGGTATCTTTCCATACAATAGACCTTCTTATAGGCTTGGAAAACTAGCTAGACTTTTGCTTGATAATTAGGCTCTCTATATTCAAAATCCTAATGTCCCAAGTCTTCGAAGAATAGGATGAATTCTGGCACTGGAATTGGCACAATACCAATAGAGGAGCATAACTAGTATTTCCCTATAATCCCAGAAGTGGTACACAAGTGTAGTCTCCATATCTATACACAATCAACTGAGGAAACACCCATGGGGCTCTCCACGTGATTTTTTTGTCCTTAACATTTCATAATTCCTTGACCCAATTCTTTTATCTTATTTTGATGACATTCTTCCTCTAATACTATGGAAAAAGGACTAAACTTAAAGAAAAAAGTTCGCCTAGTTCTTTCTTCCCTAACATAAAAATGACCTAGGAGCCATATCTGGAGCAATAGGGCATACCTGATAAACCTTTCTATTCCCATTCTTTTACAAAAGCTAAGGACGTGGATGGTCTTGGCAATGATGGTGGAAGCAAGGTTGTTGTTGTAACATAGGCGACAAAAGAAATCTGTGACAGCCACTTCTGCATAACCCAAAATCTTTGGGAATATGATGAGCCCGTAGATTGCCAAAGCGTAGACATCTCGAACTTTGAAGCTGGCCCAAAAGATGCATTCACTACTCCCTTTTACTTTGACCTGACTGTCAACCCATGCTTCTGTGGCTCCAAGAATTTGCCTTAACCTTCTCTTGAATAGAGGAGGCAATAATGCTTTGCAATAAATTCGATTAGACTTAGCCCTTTCTATGTTGAGCAAAGCTGTGTATTCATTAATGGTAGGGACTAAATCTTGTTGATTGAAGGTGAAACATTGGTAGGCTAGATTCCAAAACTATGTCGCTACTCACAACAAGCCATTATCTAACTAAACTCAAAGTAAGAGAGCTATGTCCTTGTACTTTTTAGTGAAGGCTTCTTTCTCGTTCTTATCCTAACTATCCCAAATGTGCTTTAATTCCCAACAATCAATTCTAATAGAAACTGATCTTGACCCCTTCATACATTTTCGAGATCTAGTCAGGCTTTAAAATGTCCCCGTCTTGACATTGGCGATCTTCTGACCATGTTCTAACATTTTCAAAGGACACGATAGTGGAGATAAGTTATCGCTGCATAAATGATGCCCCTTACTGAACACCGAACCAAAATAATTGTCCTAAAATGATGATAATCGTGATAGTTATGATGAGATGATAAATACACCAAAACACAAACAAAGAGAAAATAAGTTAGTGGAACATATAGGCGACAAATGTAAGGAAATAAAGAATTTAAGAACATCATAACAAAATATTCATAACATGTCTCAACCAAGGTGGTGAGACGAGAAACTAGTAGTATTTCAACATGTCAGGATGCAATTTACCCTTTATGAGGTGATGTACTATCTTATTTTGATGGAAAAATAACGGACCAGTAGTAATATTCATTTATCACCACTAGTGCGAATGTGTGTTACGCCGTGACTCAGAAAGCATAATGGCTTACAACATAAGACATTATGAATGATGGTTTTTTACTCACCATCACTTATTTAGACAAAGATTAGCCATCATTCGAGCGGCACGATGGCATGCCTTGATAAATGATAAAAATATAAATATAGGTGACAATTGTATACTTATTGTCACCTACATAATTATGGTAATTAAGAGTAAAGGGTAGGAATGTTTCCTCGAGTGACCCTATTCTCTAGGTATTCTAGCAACGTTCTAGTATGGTTTAACATGGTTTAGCTCCTAGGGCTCACTATATGAGGTTTAGGTTGATGCCTAAATAGGTATCTGAATTGCTCCACCATCCGATAAGGATGCGTATTAAGCTGTGACTCGGATAGCATAACGGCTTATAGCATAAGACATTGCGAATGATGGTTTTTTGCTCACCATCACTTATTTATACAAAGGTTAGCCATCGTTTGGGCAGCATGACAGCATGCCTTGATAAATGATAAAAATGCAGATATAGGTGAAAATTGTATATTCATTGTTACTTATATAATTATGGTAATTAAGAGTAAAGGTTAGGAATGTTTCCCCTAGCGACCCTATTCTCTGGATATTCTAATAGCATTCCTGTATGGTTTGACATGGTTTAGCTCATAGGGCTTACTATATGTGGTTTAGGTTGACGCCTAAATAGGTATCCCAATTGCTTCTTCATTCAGTAAGGATAGTCGAGGCACCCTAATCCTAAGCCCATTATGGGTTTGGTGGAACAGGTTTAATCCTGTGGATGTATTTCCGTATGCAAATGTGAAGGGTTACTCACGAGAGACACAAGTAATTTACATCCTAGAAGTTATTGCTATGCCCATACAAAGGGTTACTCACAAAGGCGGATAGCTCAGTTCCTCCTAATGATTGGCTTATAACCTCGCCATGGAGTTTGGCGGGACTCTAATGCATATGCAAATGCGCGGTGTGTGACGAGGAAATAATCAGACCCTTTTGCTTACTCTCATATTACCATTTTTATTAAACTGAAGATTATTCGAGAATACGACAATCTTGACAATCATGTCACACAAAAGATTAGTTGACAAAACAAAAGAATGCTTATAGTTAAATAATGATAAAAGATCAAAGGAACCGAGAACCTAGTAAGACATGACTAGTTATTAGCTTAACTTTCTATATGATCCCCAGTGGAGTTGCCAAGCTAGACAACGTGCCCCGAGGTGGATCCTCATGGATCTATAGGTGCATACGACTTAAAATATTTTTCTAACTTGAAAATGTCTTTTTGATCGAGACTTTTACTTCGTGACATGATGAGAACAAAAAAGTATGGATTTTGAACTTGTGATATAGTGAAGGGGACCATAAGATAAATCGCTCATCTTATTGGTCTCGGATGACCATCATGAAATGGCCAACACTTGGAGTCACCACCGATTATTATGGGCTAGGCATGGTCGCATGCCTATTGAAACCTATGTCTTGAGTTACGAAACTCAAAACATCGATCCCGTGGTCTACATAGTACAAAGATTCACCATTTGGGTTTAGGAGTTGGTTATGCAGGATGAGGCACAAACCTCTTCACGACACCTAAAATCGGTACCTTACTAGTTATGTCTTATCTCAGTTTCAATTCTTTTGATCTTAACTCGTCACTGTTTTAATATAACCCCTTTTTAATGCATGAATTTTATAGAAACACAAATCCAGGTTTTGATGAAAAGATTTAATCCTATATATGCCCCGGAAGGATAGGGAATATAGAGATTTTCAATGAAAATGACCTCTAAATTTTCTTTGAAAAATGGAATATACCACATTGGGCACTGGAGAGATACCCATATGGAACATTACCTTTAATTTTACTTGAAATGATTTGAAAACATGAATGCAAATAATCATCATAAAGAAATCATGTTAGTAAGGTAACGAATAAAGTAACATAACGTGGACCATTCAATATAATGATATAGAGAAGGGATGGACTATTGGAATTTATCTCACAATTGGCATAGATTATTTGAGAATAACTGAATTGACAATTTTCAAGATACATCTGGGTTTTTTGATTGAACGAGGTTTTCTTGACACACTACTGGAAGCCCAAGAAGGAGAAAATTTTAATTATAGTTGAAAGATAGGGTTTGAGTATCCCCTCAGAAAGATGGGGTTTGAGTATCCCCATGGATGACAAATAATTTTGACAAAGGAAGATTTCTAAATCTTGATAATTTTGAAAAGCAAGGTTGGAGTATCCCCTCAGAAGATTGAGTTGGAGTATCCCCGTGGATAATAAATAATTTTGATAAAGGAAGATTTTTCAAGTTTGACAATTTTGAAAAGCAGGTCTTAAGTATTCCTTTGAAAGGTTGGGGTTAGAGTATCCCTAAAAGTGACATATCTGACACTCTTTAAAGAAGTCGAGTTGGAAAACTTAAGTTGACAAAACTTTATGATTTAGAAAATGAGTGAGCATTTTGATGATTTTTGGCAAAAGAAGTTGTGAATGAGGATGGTAAAGATGTAAAAATACATTGTGTCTTGATACGAGCTTATGGGAGATCGAAGCATGTTCTTGAGTCTGATCAGGGTGCTATAGAGACATTCGAATGTCTCAAGATAAAATTCGAGAAGACAACTAAATTTTAACCATGATCAGAATAGGGCCAGCATCGTGCGATAACACTTTTCAAATTTATTCTGGATTGGTTTGAAGGCTTTAGAGGATGGATAAGATATCATCAGAAGCAGTCACAATGTGGCCCAGATATGAATCCTGACCAAGCCCTAGTTAAATGACCTTCGCTCCTATATTTGTTAAATCTATTACTATTTTATATTCTATTATTTCTATTGGCCATATCATTATTGACATTTTCTTATTTGAAGGATCGGGTGGTTGAGATGAATCGCTCACTCAACTTAACCTTAAATAATCATTACAAAATGACTATTTATTTGGAGTCACCACCAATCTATTTGGGCTAGGTGAGATTGGTCATCTACCAAAAATTGTATTTTGAGGGTTATGAAACCTTAGAATACAAACTCTAAGGCCCACGATCATACCAGGGACCATATAAAAGGGTTCGAGAGTCGGTTACAATCATAAGTAAGGGTCGACCTTCTGTGATGCCTAATAATCGATACCTCATTAATCGCGTGTTAACTTAAATTTTGATTTTTTATTTGGTTCCAATATTTGATATTTAATTATAATTCCCATAATATTTCATTGTAGAAATTTATTTTCGAGAAAGTCGGGTTTTAATGCTTTTGGAAATCACAAAATTATTTGTACCCTCTCGGGGTACCAAATGGCATGAATTCTCTATCGTATCTCGCTAGAGAACCATGCAGAATTTGAAAGGTTTTATTTTTTCGAAATTGAAAAATCCTAACTTTCTATTTGAAAATGATATCTCGTTATTAAAATAATTCGTAAAATTTCTCACATATACTGGTAGGAATCCTACATATCAATTTAATTAGGAGACATTGCCCTATTTATAAAAGTAATATTATTATTAAAAAATACAGACTTTATAACCTAAAAATGACCTAATATGATGAACATATTCTTAATGTGTACTTTTGACATTATAATATCCCAGTGCTCATATAGGACATGATTCGAATGCAAAATTATAAAAATACCCTTAGGGTATACTTCCACTTGAAAGTACTCAAGTAACCACGGAATGACTCAAAAATGATTGAAAAGGGGAAAACCTATCCTAAATATGCATTTTCGGTCTAAAAGCATCTTAATGTTTATCTCAGACCAAACTCAAAGAAAAATTATGAAAATACCTTTAAGGTATACCTTCGATATGAAAGTATCCCGATAACCCTAATAGACCTTAAAATAATGTTGAAAGGCTAAACCAATTCTAAAATTCACCTTCAACATAAAAATATCTCGTGAGCAAAATTACCAATATACCTTTAGGATATACCTTCAACGTGAAAGAATTTCGATAACCTTATGGACCTTAAATTGATCTTGGAAGGCTAAACCGATCCTAAAATACTCACCTTTAGCGTAAAAACATCTTGGTGAGGGAAATTATCAAAATACGCTTAAGGTATACCTTCAATATGAAAGTATCTCAGTAACCCTAGTAGACCTTAAAATGATCTTGGAAGGCTAAACCAATCCTAAAATACTCACCTTTAGCCTAAAACATCTCAATAACCAAAATTACCAAAATGCCCCTAAGGTATACCTTCAACATGAAAGTATCCCGATAACCTTAATGGACCTTAAAATGACCTAAAATGATGAAAAGTAAATGAATTTAGTCTAAATGGAAAGGCTAACAGCTTATGTTTGACTTAGAATGCAAAATTTGCAATCAAGTCCCTAAATTTTTGAAAATTTCATTGCATACCTTCGGAGGACCAAACAAATACAAAAAGTTTTAAAAATTCTTATATCCCTACGGAAGGCCACAGAAATAATAGAAATCATTAAAATAGGTGAAATGTACATTTTGCCCCATAAAAATGAAAATTTACTATTTAATCCCTAAACTTTCAAAAATTTTATTTTAATCCCTACATGGTAAATGCCCTAAAAATCATAAAATCACATAAAAATATACATGGAAAATACAACAATATGTCAACAAGAATTCGGCCATACATCTTGGCATTAAAATAAAATTTCTCTATTTTTTACAAAATAACCTCTAAACTTTGTAAAATTATATTTTGACACCTATATGATAAAATATCACAAAAATTAGAACAAATCATCAAACCAGCAAAGAATCATAAAAAAAATCAGGGGGAGAATGTGTATAAAAATTCGACCAAACACTTTTAGCCTTAAAGAATAATTTTTCATATTTTGCAATTTGATCCCTAAACTTCTTAAAATTGCACAATGACTCCTAAAATATTGAAAATACCTAAGACATGCTTAAAAACTCATGAATCAGAAATCTCATGGCTTACAAAGCTCTTGGCTAAACTAAAAATGTCACATAAAAACTTTTACAACTTTTGCAATTTAGTCCCTAAGTTTATAAATATTACAAAATAACTTAAAAAACCTAAAATCAAAGCAAAAATAAACACAAAGTTACCATTATCAAGCCCAATCAGGTTCGTCCAAGGCATAGAAACCATCAAGACAAAAGTTTTCATCATGAAATTTCATAAATAACATCATAAATTTATAAACAAATTTTTTTAAGCTTAAAAATAAAAAAAATCACTAATATTTCAATAAAGATCATCATAAACATAACATAACAAATATTATAAAACATATATTCATTCAAGATAATATCATTAATACAAAAGAACATAAAATATTATATATAAAAAAAAGGAAAGAAATGCAACAAATCAAATAAATCAAGAAAATCTATAAAATTTAGTTATTGTTTTCATGCTTGGTCTTTCAACATGGAATGAAATCCATGAGCTCAAGCAATCATAAAACTTACTAAAATAAGAAATCAAGCACGAAATCAACATAAATATAAGATTTTGGAAGAGAAGTTACCTTAAAAGCTTGAAAAACATAAAAAAAAGCTAAGTGATTTTTATGGATTTTTGGAGTTTTTGGCTTATGGAAGTTATGAACTATTTCTGGGAGATTTTTTTCACTCTTTTTTCTTTTTTTTTTCCAAGTAAAGGGATGGCAAGATGATGGATTCTTAAATCCATCTTTTCATGAGTTTCCATCTATAATCCCTAAAAGTTCTCTTTTATTTATTATGTGTCATAATTTGTCGATTTTTTTTATTTTTTATATTTGATTTGTTGATATATGATTTCATTTTTGACAAACTGATTAGATTTAAATTAATAACTCTTGTCTCCTTGTGATGTCATGCATGATATCATTGATTTCTATAGATATTTTGAGTGATATTCATATATAATATACAAAATTATACTACAAAAATTAATTATAAGAACTAAATTGTCAAAATTAAAAATTATATTTTTTTAAAATAAAATTTCATATAATCAATTTAATTCAATCTAATGATAAAAATAATTTTTATGTACAAGGGAAAAAATTAAAAGTAGCAAACTCGTAAAATTTTACGAGAAAAACCTTTATCGGAAAAAGTTATTTTATGTAAAAAAATATAAAACTCATAAAATAAATTAAAATTTTTAAAACTGATTTAATATGATTTGAACAATAATATTTGTAGAATGTTAAAAATTATAAACTCAGAAAAATCTTACCGAAAAAAATTACGAGTAAAAAATTTCAGGTCTTAGCAATAGAGAAAATTCTAAAACCTTTAAAATAAATTATATTTTTTGAAAAATGGTTTAATATGAATTAAATAATAATGTTTGAAGAAATTTAAAAATTAGAAACTTGAAAAAAATCTCACTAAAAAAATTTACGGAGTATAAAATCCATATCTCGATAACATAAAAAAAATTTTAAAACTCATAAAATAAATTGAATTTTTCAAAATGATTTAATATGGATTAAAAAATAATATTTAAATTTTAAAAATTATAAACTAAGAAAATTATTCTCAAAAAATTTATGAAGTAAAAAACTTCGTATTTTAAAATAGAAGAATTTCAAAAGAATAATACAAAACTAATAAAATAAAAAGAATTTTCCTAAACTGAATTAAACAATAATATTTGAGGGAGAAATTTTCCTAAACTGATTTAATCTGAATTAAATAATAATTTTTGAGGAATTTTAAAAAATATAAACTTAGAAAAATCTTCCCGAAAAAATTCATGGAGTAAAAAACTTCGTATTTCAAAAACAAGAAAAATTTTAAAATTTATAACAAATAAGTGAATTTTGAAAACTAATTTAATAATAGTTAAATATGAATATTTAAAGAATTTTAAAATTTAAAACTCAAAACAATTACACCAAAAATTTTATAGATAATGGAAAGCTCGTATTCTAGAACTAAAAAAATTTTCAAAAAATACATTAAAAATTATAAAATGAATTAAATAAATCATATTATTCAAAATATTAATTTATAAAATGATAAAGATGAAAATCCAAAATTAAAAATAATTTCATCAGAAAAAATTTACGAGTACAATACTCGCGGTACTTTAAAAAAATTCAAAATTAATTACAAAAATGAGCAACTTGACACCTTATGGTATAAAATGCCAACATAAATTTTTCATTGAATATTTCTAATATTTCGGAGAGCATGTCAGCATAAATACCACACAACTGTCAGTAAAAATATACGAAGGTCAAATTCTCATATTTAATGAAAAATTCTCAAAAAATTTTAAAAAATGGAAAATTTGACTATGATATCATTCGCAAAAATAGATTTTGAAAAATTGAAAAGAAATAATTAAAAAATAATTTTTCTCTTAAATATTCTTTTTGTATATCCAAAATTAGAGATCAAAATATGACTTTTTTGTTATATGGACTTACAGCTGTTTAAATTATGACTAAAAAGGTCTTGAAAATATCTTGTTCTTCTGAAAATGATCGTTCCCAATGAGGATGGCCATTAAGTTATTGATCCCGAATATTCAGGATTATTGAAAACAAGACCCGGACGAAATTAGAGGTCTATAGTTGCCTCTCTTTGACCGTTGCTAGGAATCAAAAACAGGGCAAAGACCTAACAGACATGATTTCGTTCAGGTCATTAAGCTTTGAAAACTAAACTCAAAAATAGAAGCTAATTCGCCCTAAAAAGAAATCTTAAATTAAATGGTGACTAGGGTTAGACCTAAGTCACATGTAGCTTAGTGAAACAAAACCATGCTGGTCAACAAACAAAAGAAGCTGATTAGGATGATACCCTACTAATCAATATAGGTAGGGATTGACCGAGGGAAACCTACAGGTCAACAAACATAAGGTTGACTAAGATAAAATCTATGAGTCAACAAAAATAAAAAGTTAACTAGGATAAAACCAACAAGTCAACAAATGAAAAGAGTTGACTAAGACAAAACCTATGAGTTAACAAATGAAAAGGGGTAACTGGGGTAAAACCAATAAGTCAATATATAAAAAAAGTTGACTGTGATAAAACCAACAAGTCAACCAAGGTAAGCATTAACTAGGGTGAAACCTAAAAGTCAATAAATGAAAAGAGTTGACCGGGATGAAACCTACACATTAATAAATGAAAAGAGTTAATCGGGATAAAATCGATAACTCAATGAATGAAAAAGGGTTAACTAAGATGAAGCCTATAAATCAACAAAGGCATAGGTTGATCGGGATAAAACCTATAAGTTTATAATAGTACAGGTTGATGGAGATGAAACCTATAAGTCAACATATAAAAAAGTTGACTAGGATAAACCAACAAGTCAACAATAGTAAGGGTTGACTAGGAAAGAACCTATAAGTCAACAAAGGTAAGGGTTGAATAGGACAAAACCTACAAGTCAACAAATTAAAAAGGGTAACCAGGTAAAACCCACAAGTCAACAAAGGTACGAGTTGACTGGGATAAAACTTACAAGTCAACAAAGGTACCGATTGATGGGACAAAACCTACAAGTCAATAATGATATAGGTTGACGAGATAAAGCTTACAAGTCAACATATAAAAGAGATTGACCAGGATAAAATTGACATGTCAACATATAAAAGAGGTTGACTGGGATAAAACTAATAAGTCAACAACAATAAAGGTTGACTAGGACAAACATACAAGTCAACAAAGATAACGGTTGACTGGGATGAAACCTATAAGCCAACAAATAAAAAAGGGTTAACTAGGATAAAACTAATAAGTCAACAAAGGTACAAGTTGACTGGGATAAAACCTACAAATCAACACATAAAAGATAGTCAACCATGTTATCAATTGATTTTAACCCTCCTAGAATACCTAAAGAATTGAAACAGTAACTAAAATCCCTATAATGTTTAAACTTAATCCAAAATAATACAAAAAAATCTCTTTATTTTTTATTTCTAAAGGGTCAACCACCATTTTTCAGAAAATATGCAGATAAAACAAGTATGACAAAGCTAAAAATGATAGAGGTATAAATAAAGGTAATAAAGGCTTGATATAAAGAGTGAAAAGGGTATGAATAAAAAAGTGTAGATGCATTCCAATAAAGGAAAGGAAATACAATATTAGGTTTCTTAATGAGAGTTTATACAAAATATTGGACAAAATGGGTGTTATCCAAATGGTTAGAATCTCTCATTCAAATTTTTAAAAGCCTTTATTGATCAAAACACGGCTCTTTCATGGATCAATCTCTTGGAAGATGTTTTTGATTGCATAATGCCTTTCTTTTTTATCTTAAGTTTAAACGAATTTCCCTTCACAATCATCATTCTGCCTGAGTTGCCTTTTTCAGATTTTCAACTTAAGGCTTTTTGTTTAAACTCTTTTTCTTTATTTTGTTGAGTTTTTTTATTTTTTATTTTTGTTTTTCTTTATTTTTTATTTTTTAAACATAATACTTTTTACATTATTAGCATTGATAGGATTGGGTAAAGTGTGCCCATCCATTTCTACTAGAATTAATGCCCCACCTAAACATGCTTTTTGAACCACATAAGGTCTTTCCCAATTCGAAGCCCATTTACCACGTGAATCTCATTGGCCAGGAAGGATTTTCTTTAATACCAGCTCTTCTTCATGAAATTGTCTTGAATAGAACTTTTTATCACGAGCTCTCATCATTCTCTTTTGATATATTTGCCAATGATGAATTGCTTGCAGTCTTTTCTCTTCGATAAAATTTAATTGTTCATATCGATCTTGGACCCATTCAGCTTCCTCCAATTTAGTCTCCATCAATACACAGAGGGAGGGAATTTTGACCTCAATTAGTAAAATAGCTTATGTTCCATATACCAGCGAATAAGGGGTTGCCCCAGTAGAGGTCCGCATTGAAGTTCTATATGCTAAAAATGCAAAAGGGAGTTTTTCATGCCAATCTTTATATGTCTCCACCATTTTAGCCACAATCTTTTTAGTATTTTTATTGGCTATTTCCACCAATCCATTCATCATCGGACAGTATATCACTGAATTATGATAAGAAATTTTGAGTTAGGTACATACCTTCATCATTAACTTATTATTCAAGTTGGAGGCATTATTAGTTATAATCCTCTCAGGTATTCCAAAACAGCAAATAATATTAGTCTTCAAGAATTTAATCACTGCCAACTTTGTTATACTTTCATAAGAAGCTACTTCGACCCATTTGGTGAAACAATCTATGGCCACCAAAATAAAACGATGATGATTTAAAGCTATAGGTGTAATTCAACCAATAACATCGATGCCCTACATAGAAAAAGGCCACAGAGCAGTTATGATATGTAATGGTGAAGGCAGGACACGAATCTTATTTGCATCATTTGACATTTATGACATTTTCAAGCATACTTAGTATACTCTTCCTCTATAGTCATCCAAAAGTAACCCAACCTTATAATTTGTCTTGCCATTTTATGCCCGTTGGCATGAATCCCACAAACTCCCTTGTGTACTTCTTCCAAAATTGGTTGTGCTTTAAGAGCATCTACGTATCTTAATAATGTTTGATCATAGTGTCTCTTATAAAGAATCTCACCATCTAGAACAAAGTTCATTGCTAACCTTCTCAAGGTTGTTTTGTCAATTTCAGAGGCATTATTTGGATATTCTTTGTTCTTGAGATACCTTTTAATATCATAATACCACGAACGACCATCCGGTTTAGCTTTAACATTGTAACAATATGCGGGTGACTCATGTAAACTCATCTGAATCGAGATCATTTTTTTGTTCTTATTCACCTTAAATATCGAGGCAAGAGTAGCAAGAGCATCAGCCATCTGATTCTTATCTCAAGGTAAGTGAACAAAATCCACATTTTCAAACTCTTGTAACAATTTAAAATTTAACTTTTTATATTAAGCCAACCTCGAATAACGAGTTTTTCATTCTCTTTGTAATTGATAAATCACCAAGGCTGAATTCCCATAAACTTTTAATACCGGCACATTTCTCTCAATGGTTGCATGAAGTCCCATAACACATACTTCATACTCCACCACATTATTTGTGTAATCAAAATCCAATTTAGTGGTCAAAAGATAATAATCTTCTTAAGGAGATATGAGAATTGCTCTAATTCCATGACCCAAAGCATTTGAGGCCCCATCGAAATACATTTTCCTTTCTATTTTCTCTACTTGGTCACTTTCTTCTTTTATAGAAACATTCATCTAATATTCATCAGGAAAATCAAAATCTAATGGCTGATAATCATTAAGAGCCTGGCTCGCTAAGAATTTGACAATAAAACTCCCTTTGACAGCTTTTTAGCTCACATTAACTAATCAAATTTTGATAATAACAATTGCCATCTCGCTATTCTTCTAGACAATACTAAGGCTTTAATAAGATACTTGATTGGATCTATTTTGGTGATCAACCAATTAGTATTATATAGCATATATTGCCTGAGCCTTTTTGCAGTCCAAACTAGGGCACAACATATTTTCTTGATTTAGGAATAATTTACTTCATATTCCACAAACATCTTACTGAGGTAATAGATTGTCCTTTTTTTCTTACCAGTCTTATCGTACTGCCCCAGCACACATCCCATCGATGTACAAACACTAAAAGGTATAATATAAAGGGACACCCTATAATAAGGTTAGAACTAAAGGATTTGCTAAATATTGTTTCACCTCTTTGAATGCTATTTGACAATCTTCATCCCACTCTCATGGGCTATGTTTTTTAAGAAGTCAAAAGATTAGATCACACTTATTTATGAGTTAAAAGATAAAACGGGTAATGTAATTCAACTTTCTAAGAAAGCTTCTTACTTTCTTTTGCATGCATGGAGCTGGCAACTCTTAAATAGCTCAAATCTTATCAGGATCAACCTCAATCTCTTTTTCACTTACACCAAAAGTACACTTTATCAGATTTAACTTTAGCTTATATTTCCTCAGCCTTTCAAACAATTTTCATAAATCCATGACATGCTTTTCTTCCTGATGATACTTGGCAACCATGTCATCAACATAAACTTCAATTTCTTTAAGAATCATGTCATGAAATAAAGTGAGTTTTGCCCATTTGTAAGTTGCCCCTGTATTCTTCAGTCCTAATGGCATAACCCTATAACAAAAGGGTGCCCTATATAGTGACAAAAGTTATCTTCTCCATGTCTTCAGGGGCCATTCTAATTTGATTATAGCCTAAAAATCCATCCATGAAAGAAAATAGACAATTCTTTGCAGTATTATCAACCAACTATCAATATAAGGAAGAGAAAAATTATCTTTTGGGCTTGCTCGATTAAAATCCTATTAGTCTACACACATTCTAACTTTTCCATCTTTTTTGGGAACTGGGACAATATTAGCAACCTATTCCAGATACTTTAACACTTTGAAAAATCTGACATAAAATTATTTCTTCATCTTCTCTTTAATTTTCAACAGCATTTTAGGCTCCATTCTTCTCAATTTTTTACTGAACTGGCTCGCATTCTAGTTTTATAGGCAGCTTATTGACACCATTTCTGGGTCTAAACCCAATATATCTTGATATAACCATGGAAAAGCATCATGGAACTCTTGGAGCAAATTTATCAGCTCTACTTTAGTTATGGGCGTGGTAATAGTTACAATTCTGACTTCTTTTTTATCATCACCATCCCCTAAATTTATAACCTCTATGGGCTCTTCATGGGGCATTATTCATTTATCCTTACGCTCAAGTAATTTTAACATGTTAACTGGTAAAATGCAATCATCAAGATCTTATTCGAGATCATCCTCGCTCGAGCAAATAGACCTTTTATACTTGACTTTTAAATTTTGAATGAGATCATCCTCTTCCTTTTGTTCAATAGATCTGTAAAAGTAAATAAAATGAAAATGGGCAAATAATAAAATGTGGGATAATTCATATATAAGTATGTGAAAAAGAAAAATAGTATGAGAGGAAAAAGAGAATGTAGATGTAAGAGAATTTTGAATACATACAAAAAGTTTATGCATTTTATTTCTAAAAATAATGATATGACACATTTATGCCCTTTACAAAAAGATCCTCATATGTTTTTTTTTAAGGCCAAAACTAATGATGTGAGTTTCTTAGACTTACTTTGGATTAGTCCTAGACACTATAGTTCTTTCAATAGCAATTTAATTGGTCCAGACATATCCAGTAGGGCAAGGACAAATCCCATGATCATTCTTTGGTTCTTCATCATCTGAATTGACTATGTTTACTTGAAAATTCAGAGGGTTTAGAATGATCATCATCATATCATCACTTGCTTTTTTTTCTTGAACAGCAGAATTGAAGGTCCCACCACAGTAAAATGTTTTTTTTTAAAAAGGATATAGGATTAAATCCTGACTCAAATTCTTCCCCATAACTCATTTCCCTATTTTTTTTAAAGTTGCTTTAAGGTTGTAACCTAATCCATATCGATCTCTTTTACCAATCACCTGAATAGATAACTTATCACTTACAAACGCTTACCGAGCCCTTTTCATGTAGGGGCACCTTTTCCCACCATGAGCTGTAAACCCATAAAAGTGCTTTTGAAAAGTTGGGGTATAAGAATTAAAGATCCTTTAGCAACAAAAATAGCACTAACAACCTTAAATGCACTAGATGAGCATTCCCATGCATCAGCATTCACTTCAACGTAAGGAGGCTCAGTTGAAGTCATAGCTATTATGTTTTCTTCACCTGATATGCTGAACAATTGGTCATCAATTATAAACTTGACCTTTTATTGAAGGGAAGACGGTACAGTACCAATAGAGTGTATCCAAGGTCATCCTAAAATATAGTTATATGCAGGGGCAATATCTAATACATGAAATTCAATATCGAAAGGGCATGGGCCAATCATTAAGGGTACATAAATAATTTTTTTAATCTCTCCCCTAGTCCTATAAAAAGCTTTAACCACTATTTGACTATGCTTGAGCTAACTGTGGTCTACTGGTAACCTAAACAACATAACCCATGGCATGACATTAAGAGCTGAACCATTACCGATAAGTACTGTCGCAATGTACCTCGGGGTGATCCTCGCGGATCTAAGAGTGCATACGACTTAAAATATTTTCCTGACTTGGAAAATGTCTTCTCGACTAAGATTATTCTTTGGCGATGTGATAAGAATGAAAATGTACATATTCTCAACTTATTATACAGTGAGAGGGACCATAAGACGAATTACTCATCTTATTTGTCTCGTATGACCATCACAAAATGGCCAATGTATGGAGTCACCACCGGTCATTTCGGGCTAGGCATGATCGGATACCTATTGAAACCTATGTTTTGAGTTACGAAACTCAAAATATCGATCCTATGGTCTACGTAATGCAAAGATTCACCGTTTGGGTTCGGGAATTGGTTACATGTGATGAGGTACGAACGTCTTCGCGACGCCCGAAATCGATACCTTACTAGCTATGCCTTATCTTGATTTTGATTCTTTTGATCTTAACTGTCACTATTTTGATATAACCCTCTTCGAATGCATGAATCTTATAGAAATGATCCAGGTTTTGATGAAAAAGGTTTAATCTCATATATGCCTTGGAGAGATGGGGAACATAGAGATTTTGATGAAAATGACCTCTGGATTTTACTTTGAAAATGGAATGTTCCACTTCGGGCACTGGAGAGATACCCATGAGGAACATTACCTTTAATTTAATTTGGAAATATTTTAAAAACATGAATGCACATAATCATTACAAAGAAATCATGTTAGTAAGATAATAAATGAAATAAGATAACATGCATCATTCAATGCAATGATAAAGAAAAGGAATAGACTGTTGGAATTTATCTCGCTATTAATAGCGATTAATTGGGAATAATCAAATCGACAATTTTTGAGACGCAGCTGGGTTTCTTGATTAAACAAGGTTTGTTTGACATATTCATGGAAATCCGAGCAGGAGAATTTAATTGCAATTGAAAGAAAGGGTTGGAGTATCTTTTTGAAAAGATGGGTTTAGAGTATCCCCCTGGATGAAAAATAACTTTGACAAAGGAAGATTTTAAATCTTGACAATTTTAAGAAGCGGGGTTGGAGTATCCTCTCAAAAGGTCAGGGTTGGAGTATCCCCATGGATGAGAAATCATTTTTGACATAGAAAGATTTTTAACTCTGGACAATTTTAAAAAAACAGGGTTAGGGTATCCCCTCAAAAGATCAGGGTTGGAGTATCCCCATGGACGACAAATAATTTTGACATTGAAAGATTTTCAAATCA